>PVLA01006443.1:0-126151 GCA_004027455.1 Hydrochoerus hydrochaeris | reverse complement strand
CCATAATAGAGTTAAGACTCAGACTACCTGCCTGCAATCCAATGAGAAAGGTTGGATTTATCCTTCATAGATGAGAACAAAGGAAGTAGCTGACCCATGAAATGAGAAATGTAGCTGAATAACTTCTGGATGTGAAAGGATAAAAGTTATTGACTGAGTTATCACACAACTTTGAAGCCCAGAATAATATGGTTGCAGTGAGAGAAAAGCAACAGTCAAAATCCAAGAACTGATCTGAAAATTGTAACAATTTTATAGAAGGCCAATATAAATAAAATGAAAGTTTTATTAAGTTTTTCATAAAAAAGAAATAGCCCTTTGCATATTTATCAGACACATGTATCTATATATTTGCTTATCTTAACCAGAATGAAAGTATATGCACATGAGAATTATGTAAATGAAAATAATCACCTTAGTGTTTTAAATATATGAAATTTTCCATGTGCTTATCCATTCCCATGAATAAAAAGATTATTAATAATATTCCTCATGCAAGCACCTGATTCTTTGCAATTTGTTCAGAAATTCCTTTAATTATATATGTATAGACTTCTTACATTTTCAGAAAAACTTTATAGAAAATATATCATTTTACCCACAGGCTACAATTAAGGAACTTGGAATATATTTGAAAATCTTTACTCACACCATCAAACTGGTAATCTGTAGAGAAAGTTTTCAAACCCTAAAAATCGGAAGTTTTACTACAAGGTTTTAACATTTTCACAGATGGTTGTCTTTATCAATAGCTAGAGACTGTTCCGTTCAGCTTCTGAAGCTTCTAGGCCTACTACACACTTCCTTTTAAAATTTAATTTTAGCAAAAGAAACCTGCTAAGTCAGTTGAACTAGAAACCACTATTTTTCAGACCTGAACATTGTCAAATTCTAATCAGGTTTGTCTTTTGTCTTTCACCACCGTTTCATAGCTGACGTCAGATCCCCTGGCCTTCCTTTAGCAGGAATCCCAAAAGGCTGAATTGATCAGAATGCCTCTTACATCTTCAGTTTCATTTTAATAATTTTTCCACACTGCTGTTTTGCTTTAAGTTTGTAGCTTCCCATGCTGTAAAGTTGTGGCGATCTCTGTCCTCTACTGCAAACCCCAGCTGTGAGGACCCCTTTTACTTATCACCATGGACTTTAAAAAAAAAAATCTTGATTTATGCTTTTTCATGATTTAAAAAGTATTACTCTGCAACATTTTTTTTATTTAAAAACAAAACAAATCAATAAAAAGGATAGAAATGATACAGAATTTCAAAAAAAAAAAAACATTAGGAAGCGAAACTTAACGTTATACTGCATATTGTTGTCTTAGAAGTAGTTGCTTAGGTTACAAGATCTTTGTGATTTATGCTTTTGAAATCATCCCTGAATATTTTTTTAAACATTACAATAACTTTTTAAATGAAAGTGAAAGATATTCACTCCTTCCACACCAATAAACTCATCTTCATGTTAAACCTAGAAAAATATATACTACTGAAATTGCTTGTATACAGTTGAGTGATGTTACTCCCGGTCCAAATGTTCATATATCAAAATCTTTTTCCACACGATGATTCCACGGTGAAGTGGTAACATCATTAAGGTGTGATGGAAATACCTGAGGTCACGGGGACCATCATTTCTGAAGATAATTCCACGATAATGAGTGGCTGTGAGTCACTAAGTCCTGTACTGCTGTCTCGGCCTTTTGTTTGAGATGTAGTCTGCTTGTTCCACAAAATGCTCCTGACTCTGAAATTTCTACTGTGAAATAAGGCAACCAACGGGCAAGAATTTTCTTCTTAAGCTGTTTTCACGAATGTGTTTGTGTGTGCGTGTGTGCGTGTGTGTGTATGTGTGTGTGTGTGTGTGTGCGCATGTGTGTAGTAACACAATGGTGATTAACGGAAGCTCTAACCAATTCTTACTAAGTATTGTTGTGGAAAAATAAAATGAAACTGCATTAATGACTAGCTAAATAACCCTAAAATTAAAGATTAATCTTATTCTCCATAAATCTGATTGTGGATCTATGAATCTATGTAATATTCCTCTCCATGTTTGGACAGCTCAGATAGTAAAAATACCATTTGCTCATTTTGAGGAAGATTTTGCTCCTACAGTTCAGCATAATAATCATAATTCTGTTTTCTGTTTTTTATACAAGCCTCTTTAACATTTGAAAGAGGGCCTTTTTTTTTTCCAATATAAATTCATAGTGTAATATTATGCTGATGTGAATATTCTACTCTTATGATTGTGAACAAATTCATGCGTATTTTTGACATGCCTTTTACTCAAGATAGATCTGTTAATTTTTGATAAGCACATGTGTTATAAATTTCTAACAATTCATAACTGTTCAGATAATAATAGAAGCTAACAAAAAAATTTTACTCTAGTTACATGGATAAAAACAATGAATAGCAGATTATTAGATTCACAGTTTTTAAATATTCTAATAAGCAGTTGGTACTATTATCTGACATTATTACAGACTCTCTGTGGCCTGCATTGGGGAAAATATCATATCGGATATGTAATGTACTTTTCTTCTGGAGACAATATTTTTTCACATTTTTATTAATCATTTTGAAATCCTATTCAGTAAAATATTTCAAGTTTTTGCCTGTAATACTTTCTTTTTTATTTTATTTGTAAGAGTTCTTTGAAAATGTTTATACAGATATTTTATCAAACGCATATATTTAAATTATCTCTTCTCTATTACTGATGTAAATAATGTAAAAGTGTTAACCTGAATATAGAACAATACACATTTTCTCCTTAGAAATGGTGTTTTTGCTCTTTTAAAATATTTGTCTACTCCACTTTAATTATTGAAGGTAATATCCATGAATTATGGGTAGGTATAAAACTGTATTATGTCTTGTATAACTTTAAAGCAGTATGAAAATCATTGATGCTATAAAATTCTTTTAAGAACATTCATTCAATTGCTGATTATTTGCCATAACCATTTTCCAATTTTGAGCTAAGAATTGACAACACTTTATCTTATAAATTTTTCATAAGTATGTATTCCCTTTCATAACAGTATTTTGGAGTTTCCAACACTGATGTTTTAAAATATTCAATATTAAAAAATAGTAAATGAAATCAGAGAATAGACACAAGATATTTGCTTTCCACTTAACTTCATTCTTCGCATGTGATCTCAGAATAGAACAATGTTTGTGCTTTTTAGTTCCGTTTATAATCAAAGAAACTGGGATATTTTGTTTCATCCACTTTTGAAAAACTTTATTAAATTGAGTACTTAGTAGGTATTAAACTCCCCTAAATTCTATAGTATATACTTTACTGAGATTTCTGAAATGATTTTAGGAACCAGTGTGATTAATTTAAAAATACCCAACAGTAGCTTTTATTTTTTAAAGAGGGATATTTTTAAATCATGTGCTTATAAAATCACATATAAAGGCCAATAAAATAATATGGCCCCTAAAGTTGTGCTCTTTCCAAGTCTGACACCAGCCAATCATTTATATGAAAATTGTGTGTTAAAATAAATATGTATATGAGTGTATTTATTTTCCCAAAATGTCACTAGACATTATCCAATTTACAGTGTGTATGATTTACCCATACACATTCAGAACAACTGTTCTTGAATGATTTTTCTTACAAACACATTGTTCAAAGCTATTCCATGTAGCTCTGATTTGCTCTTATTTCTTTACCTGTTTATGATCACTTTCCAGATGGCATGATTTTATATTTCCCATTTGTACTCCAAGAGGATACCATTTTTGCAGAGTGATAAACAGTAAGAAATGAAGGCCAGCACTTATCAATTAATCTTTAAAACTTCAGATTTGTGAATTTCTTAAAAGTAAAACCCACTATCATTTCTGAACATCTAGTAATCCATTTTCTATATATTAAAAGTAAACTGAATTATTGAAATGTAAAATTCTTATTATTTACCTATACTGGTTAAATAAATATCATTTTATTTTTTACATTACCCATTTGTGATTAGTCCTAAAACATAGTATATAGAAAGACAACTGTAAAAAGAAGAAAGGATTAATTAAACCATAACTTTGATTGTATCTCAGGTGTATACATAATTGGTTTTCAAATCCTAAAAGTAAGTAATGGACCTTTGAAGAAAAAGATGTTGATAATCTGGAAAGCGAGTATGAATTGAAGTTTATAATCATTTTCAAAACTTTAAAAATGTGATAAAATTAAAATTATATACACATAGGCTGCATTTATAATCTTGCCATTGCTGCAAGAAAGTAGCTGACATACAACTAAAAGCAGAAAACTTTAATTTTAGTTCATGGTTTCAGAAGGTGTCATCCATGATGAGATGGCTCCCCTGCCTTGGGACTGGCGAGCAGAAAATGATGGTGGAAGAACTTGCTATTTCATGGTAGCCTGGAAGCACAGAGAAGAGGAAAGGGACAAGTAGGACCTGGAGATGCGATAAATCTCTCAAAGATACTTCCTGAGTGCCTTTAATCTGTCAATTTTGTGATAAGCTGTTTAGTTATGGTCTTGGTGGATTAACATCATCTGTCATAAAATGATCATCTTACTAACATTACTGCATTGGTGATCAAACCCTCCATACCTGAATTTTTTATGGCACTTCATATTTAAACCATGGTATTATCTGTTAAATAATTAAATTCTTTCAAATAAAAATCCTTTGTGAAAATCACTGTGTAAGATTTAAAGTCTATGACTAATAGCATTGTATGTGTGGAGGAAATTTCACCAGTTCACCACAGTGAATGTAATCATGTACTACAGACACGTACTAATAAAAGTAAAAAAAGAAAAAAGCAATGGTCACAAATGTCATCAAAATGTATTATGAAAATTGTACCTAAATAACTTATACAGAGTGTTTCAACCCTCAAGTTTGAGTATTCTATGAATAAAAAATGTACAGGATATTTTTGCTCTCTGTAGTTTATTTTTACAACATGGCATATTTATTTTTTCACTGAATCATAAAATTCATATCAATATTTATTAAACATTTTGTGTAAGAAAACCTGTGGCCACGTGAATAGTACCTGGATCTGCCCTAAGACACTTTGAACTAGTAAGCAACTTATTTTTTTCATAAGATGAGGATGTTGCAAAATACTCATTTGTGTGCAAAGGTTGGAAAATATATGCAGATGTATAATAATGTATAAGCAGTTTTGTAGAGTTGGAGATTTTTTTCTGTTATAATAGATTATAAATTTTTTGAGGATGTTCTAAAGGTACTACACAGATCATTGCCTACCAGAGTCTACAGATCTGGAAGTGGATTTCTAACACCTTTCAAGTCACCAAGGGCTGGCCAAGAAAGACAAAAAAGTCCTCTTAGAAGAGCACTGAGTAAGTCTCTTTACAGCCTGTTTTTTCAAGGATAGCTGCTCTGAAGATAGGATAGAAAATAGTAACATTTTGATTATAATATTTAAAAATATTCTGGGACTGGGTATGGCAATTTTGAGAGGAGATATGTGGTGGCCTTCTTGAAAATGATTTAAATCAATAAAACCTGGCACTTTGTCAAAAAATTGACACCATTTTTTGATTTTAGGTGAGGTGGATTACTGCTCCTGCAGTCCCAGGGGCCTTGTCTCTGTGTTACTATGCCATCAAGAAAGATATGAGTCACACAGGTTCTGAGTGAAACCACCTTTTATACATTTTAATTATTGTTAATTAATACTGTGGGGAATAGCATGGACGGGCAGCAAAGCTTTTCCTGTAGCTGACACAAGGCAAAGATCTGTGTGATTATCTCATACTGCAAAGGAAGGACCACAATCGCTCCCTGATAGACTGGTTGTAGAAAGAGGGTCAGCAAGGTGTTATGTGACAGATGCTCTAATGGGACAAGGAACATCATGAAACAGGAAATGATATCCAACAAATGACTGTAAGCTCAGTATAGAACCTGGGGGTTGTTTATGTAAAGGAAATGCGCCAGCCTCAAGATCTATCTTTATATGGCCAAGAAGGCAATTAAAAAACTGTGTTTGTGACTGCCTTTCTTAACAGCCATGTAATTACTTTCCAAAGGCCTCTTACAGGAGACGTACTTCATAATTTTTATCAGCATATTTTTTTCATAATTAAAAGTCTGCTCAATGGGCTTATAAACATTGTGGCAGAACTGCTGAAAGGCAGATTCTATGAGTTCAATATTTTGTTCTGCAAACTGTAAATGTTGGCCTGAGAATTGCCCATTTTTGTATATAATGTGTGTGGTCAACATTTTCCTTATAATATAAAATTTGAGCAAATTAAATTAATTTCATTTTGGAAAAATTAAGATACACTGAGCTCTTCTTCTGTGAAGAAACAAGGATTTATCAGGCAAAAGAATAAAGTGATCATAATTTTGTAATTTTAAGATAACTTACCAAAGCAGAGTTGAGTATAATTATGAAAACCTGTTTATAACTTAGTACACCTATAAATCTTGTTAACCTACTAGAAATTGTTTCTGAAGAAAATAGATTAGTGATGTGAAAGATTCTAGCTAGATATACCCCATGGAAATATCAAATAATCCTACTCATGCTTTAATGAATATTGTGGGAAGCAGAGTTTTCCTACAATATTATTGTAAATTTGCTACTTGGTTTAAATTATGCTAATGTAGTGTATCAAATATATATGAACTCCGAAGTTAAAAATTATCAGTTAACAAGTTTAAATGAAATTATTTTAGTAATAATAGATATTCTCAGCAGGCTCATTGCTTGCTATTGGTCTAAATGTAGCCTGGATTGTGAAAATAAATGTAGCAGTGTGAGTAACTATGTTGAAGAATACACTATGGAATAAGGACTTATTCTCCAGGCAAAAGAGGAAAAGTTTTTGTGATAGGTAGTTTAAAACTGGATCTGACACTGTGTCCAAGACAGGCAGTGAACTGGGAGAAGTTTTCATGAGTGTTGGCTGTTGAAATGCAGTATTGTTACTGCTAAGCCTTATGCTCCAATGTGCCTCTGGCAGCATGAATGGAGACCAGACTTTTCTCTTGAAAGAAGATGTGTGGAACACAGTCAGAGGACAGCACCCATTCTTGATGTCATACTGAGTAAGGATAAATTGAGGATAGTTGCAGTCTCAAATTTCAAGAGCTTTGAACAATTTAGAATGTATGAACTTGGAAGGATAAGGCTGAATGGATAGAAGAAGCTGAGGAAAAAATAGAATGCGTTGATCTAAAACTATGTAAATCTAATCACAGTTTATTTAGAAAAAAATATACATACGGAGTAAAGAAAATGCCCATGATTCCGAAAGGTTCCGTTACAGGCAGTATTATTTTGGCCTTTGCTTCAGTCCGTTCTTACTGTAGCAGCCACAGGGTAGGTTATTTATCAGTAAAAGACATTCTTTGGCTCCTAGTTTTCAACTTAGTGTTCAAGTCTGGCAGCTGCATCTTGTCAGTTCCTTCTAGTTGCCAGTCACGATCTGCAGAGCTCCGCGCCAGTACCAGGTCACATGATGGGAGCCGATACCCCTTCCTCGACAGTCACGGTCCCCATGGATTAGAAACCCATTTAAAGCCTCATTTAACTTTAATTACCTTCCACACATTTCACCTCCAGGTACTGCAGTCAGATTATGTTTCTGCCCTTTTAAAACCTCACAATGAGCTAATAACAGGAACTAAATTCCAGTGAGTTTTAGTGGAAGCATTCAAACTAAAGAAGCCTCATGTTTTGTTATGCTTTCAAGCTTATTTTTCTTAAGACATATTCATACAATCAAGAAACTGACAGAGTATTTTTAAATTTTAACATTTCAGTTTGTTATACTCACATGCATGTCCCTGCACACATTCGTTACTATGTTGTGCAAATGCAACTGATATTGATGAGGTAATTCTGGAAGGAAATGTTTCCTGTTTTGGAAAGGTGTCAGCACGTGTGTGTGTGTGTGTGTGTATGAATACTGATAACTGTTGCTTTAACAGTGTACATTTCAAAAGTATTGGGTGACTTAGCAAGAAGAGTTTTCCAAGCCTTCCCGCTGAGCTGGTGAAGACAGAGCCAAAATTCATACCTTTATAATCAGCTCTTTGGAAGGTTTATAATTTCCATGCTATACACTTTCATAAATTCTGTACCATACATTTGTTTCTAGAAATTTTACTATTTTATTATGAATACTAATTACACAAGGTATATTTGTGATGGAATATTTTCTATTACCTCAAATGTTTGCACGAATAGAAAAACATTTTGGAAATATATTACTGACAGCTGCTGCTGAGTAATAGGGTTACATGGGTTTTACTCTTTGTATTTATGCACTTCCTGTGTCTTTTCTCCAGTGAAAATATATTCATTCAGACCATATATACACACATATATAAACAGATAATTATACTACTAATCTGTATTAGTTCATCAAATGAAAAAACAGTTTGTGCTTTCATTGTTTGATCAGTTTTTCATGCCTGCATCTTGTAAACTGAATGACTTTGAAGATAACAATACACAATATATTCATCATTATTAATCTCTGATTATCTTGTTTTGAAATTCTGTACCATCACTTTTATTCTTTTTTTCCATTTTAAAATTAAAAACAACTTCAAAGATGAAAAATATAATATAAATATATCCTTTCGTAAAGATCAAAACACAAAAATGCTTTTATCCATTAGTTTATGACTTCATTCAGTCCAGCTAAAATATAACTTATCTTTGAAAACTGAAGAAACGAAAGCAGCAACCTTTGGAGCTTTCTTCTATTTTCATGAAGTAGTTTATACACCAAGAACAAAATTTTTCATGTAAATAAGCTCTCAATAACGTTAAAGAGAGGGATAATTCTGCCACAATAGATGAGTTGTACATTAAGTGCTGGATTTCAAATTGATTTATGTTGCCAGACCTTAGTCAGTAGAAGGAGACTTCTTAAAAATAAATATACCTTGTTTGGGAATCACACTTCACCAATCATTTAAAAGACACTTACAAAGTTATTTTTGGAGTATAATAATAGCTTCAGTTTGTTTCAAGAAACAATTGCTTTTTTGCTTCTATGATTCACGTTCTTGACTGATAATCATATAGCTATTTGGTATGGAGAAACATGATATTTGTAAGCATCTTTTAATTTTTCTAGTTTCTTATGAATATTATATTATTGAGAATGAGTATTGTACTGTATGACTTCATGAATAAAACACATACTTCAGGGTAACTCAAAAGGATTAATTGTTGTTAAACATAAATTGACTTGTTGAAAATTAGGTGCATAATACCCATCAAATTCTGGTCATGTAGTTCTACTCACCAAGTGTATATTAGTAGTAATCCAAAGATAATCCCAAACCTTTTTGGAAAATATACCACTATAAATTTTTCTAAAAATACATATTATGCACATTAACAAATATGCATTAAATATTTTAAATATTTTTAAAGTGCACACAATTATAATGAGATAAATTTTGTAGCTTACAAATTATAGCTATATAATATGAGCAATAAAAAAATTAAAAATAAAAAAGCATGAGCCAAATAATACGAGCATTGTTTTTTAAACATAACACCAAAATGAGCTTCATTATTTTGTCTTGAAAAATTTCATGAGTTATACCTCCTGGATGAAATAATCTTTGTTGAGTTAGTATATTATCCATTATACATTGTATGTATTTTTTTTGGCTTTATGTTTTAAACCATCTGGGAAGCTAACCAAGGTTCATGATGTATCAGTTGTCTGTGTGCATAACCCACAGTTAATGAGAAGATATCCATTGCTGAATTCCACATAGCAGCTGAGCCTAGAAAACCCAAATGACATCTTTTCAGGTTTCCACAGAAAGCAAGTTTTAAACTTTTACAGAAATGGATTGATTCTTATGCTCATGTAATTGGACATTTTCAATACAATAAAATGTATGCCTTCAGTCATTATAAAGGTCAGAACATTCTAATTTTTCCTGTTTCACATCTTACAATTCACTTCTTCATTCAGATACATGTTCTAAGTATGAACATGTCAGGCAGACTCTTTGACATTGAACATAAAGAAAGAAGCAAAATATGGAACACTAGCATGTTTTCCTTAGATGGACTATTATGTTTCCCAATAGTAATCACAATTTACATTTACATATGGTTTCTTAAAATTAATTTGTGCACTTTATATCATTGAAAAACATTTTGTTTCAATGACATTTTTAAATGCCTAGGAAAATTAATGAAAAAGATAACATGTTAAATATAATCTGTGAAGAAATTATATATCTATTGCTATTTCGTTAGGATCTGTTGTAAATTGTTTGAATTTGCAATTTATCAAAACATCTTTTAACATTTAAATATCTGGCAAATTTCTGATTTAAAAGGTAAATGATATTAGTTTTGATGTCATTTTTTTACCCTAAATTCTTCTGCTCTAGACATTCTCTAATTAAATATCCACAACAAGGTCAACTTTGCTATTTTTTGCTATTGCTTGAATTATGTTTCAATCTGTAATTTTAGGGACTTCTTTTTTTTTTTCCTAAGGGCTTCTTAAAGAAGAAAAAAAATCTTTCAAAATACCTCACTTTGAATAACAAATTTAGTCAGTCATTGTAATATAACAAACCTTTCTAATTGTCAAAGTTTAAAATAATAGCTAACAATGTCTCATAATTTGTAAAGTCTGTTTCATATTTTTTAAATTTCATCTCAGCTTTCCTTTCTATTGGCAGTTAATGATAGGTTAGATAATTAATTCTGCTTTTTTGCTCTGGCTTTCCTTAAATTTTGGGTTGGCAGGCTGGCAGGTCCAGCATGGACCCATTTGGAATCACCAGGTTTTCTTACATATAATCTCAGCAAATTTTCTGGTTTATCTGTAGATTTGTGAAAGAAAAATATTAATTATCTTTAGAAAAACACAAAAAACTGAATTTAGACAATTTGCTGTGCTTTAACAGCCAATTCTGAAATTATTCAGGTAATAAATTGTGCTGTAAAAGTCTAAAGTATTTAGCACTGATGCCATAGTTTCAGCGGACAAAAGCTGAAAAAATTTCTGAGGGCAGTGAAGTCTGTAAAACAGTAAAGAAACAGTGACTAGAGTGAGATAAAAAGGCGATTGGTGTTGGGTCGTAATAAAGCAATTAGCAAAATCATCACTAGAATATTTGAAAACTGGTAATTTTTATGAATTATATGACATAAGCACTGGAATTTTACTATAGGAATCCCTAGATTAAATATCAAAAATGGCAGCTAATTATTTCTTGCTATGCCTGATAATTGCGATGAAGAGAGGGGCTGATTGCAGTGGACAGTCTGTGTCTGTGTGCATGTGTGTGTACAGAACAGAGAGGGCGATAGAGAGACAGAGAGAGACAGAGAAGGAGAGAGTGAGAGAAAGGGGGAGAGAGACAGAGAGAGACAGAGAGAGAGAGAGATCTGCTTTTGCTAGATTAGAAAACTGCTCTCATTTGCAGTTTCTCAGTATGTCCTCAAGGACAGAAAAAAATTCTTAACACTTAATTAGAAAACCACTTAACATAATGCCTTAGCATATAGTAAGTAATAGAACCTCAGTTAGTAATTCTTAAAGATGGGCCCAGACTTTAGTTCTTTAACTATAAAAGATTAAAGTGGAAAGAAGACTTGCTGAAAAATTTTTTTGAAGTCTCTTCAGATACATCAGATATAATTCTTGCTGGAGACTAGAATGATGGCATGGTTTTTCATTTAAGCTACATATCTTCTAAAGTTTTATTCATTCAGTCAGTCACAGATTCTTTCAATAGACACTCATTAGGACATTCTAGTACAAAGCGGTAAGGAAGGAAAAACATGTAAAATTCAAAAGCTTGCTTTTATGCTGCTTAGTGTGCTCAGAAAAAGGAGGCAATCATGAAATAACTGCTAAAAAAAAAAAAAAAGATGATCTCGCTGTGCTTCTGAGAGTCAGAGAATACCTAAATCATATCTCCGATGCTACTGGTGCATATTTCACCATGTTCTATGGCAAACTAAAATAAAGAAATTTTACCTTAAGTTTTTTTAGTTTTTTCTTATATCTAAGTAGGAAATATTAACATCAGAATAAATATTTCATAGAATAGCATCTACATTTTAATAATCAAATGTATGACTGCTTGCATGATAACCAGTATTGTAGGTATGTGTCTTGATTACTTTTCTCTTGTTGTTGAGACAAAGTACCTGATGCCCAAAATTAGAGAAGGGAAGGTTTATTTATCTTACAGTTTGTGGACATTTCAGTCCATACTGAGCTGGCTCCAAAGCAGGGTGGCATGGCTGAGGGGCAGCTGTTCATGGCGGCCACAAGCGGCAAGAGCGAAAGGGAAAAAGAGGGGGAAAGCAAGCCTCCTTGCCTTCCTTGTATTGTATACCAGCTACCAACCGGTTGGCACGCACACTGCCAATCCAAGCGCTACACAACAGTCCAAGGACAAATGCTACATTCACCTACTCCATGACTGCATGAGGCTTGGAGGGCCATTGGAACACAACCGTAACAGTATGTTTGCACATCTTAAAGTAATAGTCCTATAATGAATACCTTAAATAACTACTGGTATTAATTGAATTTTTACTTGAAAGTTTTCCTCAAAGAAAAGTCCACCACTCAGCAAGCATAGCAGTAGCAATTTTAAGCAGCTTCAGTAGTCAGTCCTTTGGCTCATTTACATCCCAAAGTGCATCAACCATGCTCTTGGTCAGGGAAATGACTGGCTGTATGATAGGAATCCCACCCTGAAAACTATGTAATATTTCCTAAATTGAGCCCTTTCCTTCTTGATGAGCCTTTCTCTCTTTGCCCTTCACCATTTGGGTGGTTGTGCCATGAAGTACTCATTCCATACAATACTGTAACTGTAAATTTTCATAAAATGTCCACATTGTGAGATCTGCGAGAAAAAAAAAAAAAAGCCAGGGATATAGCTCAGTGGCACAAGCACCTGCCTGGCAAACACAAGTCCTGAGTTCAATTCCCAATACCAAAAAATAAAAAAAATAAAAATAAAATGGAGTCTCTTTTTGATGATACAAATTATTATTCCTTTCTTTAAAGTTTGAGAATCACTCAGTTGTTCTCAATGTAAATATGTAAATAACTTAGTGTCCTAGCCATGATCAAAACTTTTAGTAGACTTTTATTGTATATGACAAATATACAATGCTATGAAAATAAAAGAAGTAAAATGCAAAACATATACCAAAGTACCACACAGGAGCATTTTGGCTCCAGTTGCATTTCACAATCTGGAAAACATAAATGAAAGACTGAAAGAATAAAGGGAAAAATTGGATTGCATAGTTGAGGAAAAAAATTAATTAAAAATTTAATTAATTTCATATACATGATGTTTTTTTTTAAATTGTGATTTTCAACTAATAAATTTCACCTAAATTTGCAAGTGTGTGGGAAAATTTTATACATAATACCCCTCATTGTTCACTTGTTAACTATAATATTTATATTAATCTATTTTATTCATAATAATGACAGTTCTGCAAAACTGAACTGTTGGGTTTTTGGGGAGGACAATTTAATTTCTTTTCCTTTGATTAATCTTGGGTAGTTTTTATAAATTATTTTCATAATGTTACAACTGAAAAATTTAGCACCCATGATGTTCTTTGGAGAAAATATAATTTCTATGCCAGGGCTTTGTCCTTTTAGTAAAAGAAAATCCTGTTTTCTATTTTTTTTTAAATGAAATTTCTGTTAAGATTACTGGTATTTGAGTTAAAATCTTGAATCATTGATTTTTGAATTTCACTTTTTTCTAATGTAGGTAGGCATTTGATGATGCAAATTTCTTTCAATTATTCCTTAAATCATTGTTCAGTACATAGAGAATTATATAATTAAATTGTAAGAGAAATGTGGCTGTGGAACGCATTACCACATTGATCACCAGAACTGGTCCAACAGATCTGGCTGACTAGGCCAGGTGCTCACTTCCTCTCTCCTAGATCCATATACATCCTGCAAAAAGTTCCTCACTAAGAATAACAGGATGAAAATTCGCTGATAAAGACTCTTTCATCAAGGTATAAAAATAACTGTTACAACCTATGCTACAACCTCCAAAACAAAATTCTGTTCCTGTTTCTCTTTGGTAAAGTAATCATTTAGCAATTACAAAATATCTCCATTGCATTTTAGCGTTTTTTTTCTAAAGAGGTCTATATTTTGTTATAAATTATAATAGTTGTTTCTGTTTGTTTTTGTGTATTTGTCCACTTTGATTCATTTGTTTTAGAGACAGTTCGGTGTTTTTGTTTGTCTGCTTTTCTTTTCCTACCTTTATTTTTTTCTATTTCACCCTTTATTTTTCTGTATTATTATTTTCTGACTTTTATTCTTTTTTAGTATTCACACTGTCCATTGAATATCCTCTGCATCATTAAATGTCGATGTTGTAATTAATTTTTATTTGAAATGTGTTTCCTGACAAAAATACAATCAAACATCTTTATTCATCATACTTCTTTTTTAGTGTTGTCATGTTTTACTTTTAAACTTGACATAAAACCTACAGATATCACTATTTAAAATGTACATAATTGACAGTTATTTTATCCACTCAGCATTCACCATTTCCAGACTGGTTTATTCCTTATGATTCCTTATTTTACAAAATGAATCTTCTTTATATAACTAGGAAAACATGGTTTCTATTTCCTCTATTGCATAAATACTGGTGGTGAAGTCTCTCAGTTTTGTTACTTCTAAAATATGCTTACCTAAGTTTTTTTAAAATACATTTACTTCATATGGAATTGCATTCCTCTCCTACTCAAGACTCTAAAGACATTATTCTATTTTCTTCTATCTTGGCTTTTTTTGTTAAAATCCAATTGTTCTTGCTTTCCTCTCCCAGATTTTAAATTTATTCCATTATCTTTTATTTCTCAACAGTGTTATAAAATTCATAGTGTTCTTAAGGTTTTTTCATTTTTTTTTTCTTTCTGAGTTGTTGACCTTCTTGGAATTGGTAAATTTTTTAAAACATTAAAAAATAATTCTTAATTCCTCCTATGATTTTTGTCTCATTATCTCTCTTCCACTGGAATCCAATTTCAAGTAAGCTGCATTTCTTTCTTTTTTGGTCAATATTTTATTACTTTTTTTCACTTTTTCTTAAATGTTTTATTTATTTTAAATATTTTCCTTTTTATATTTATTTTTATTACATATTTGCTCTACGATGTTGAGTTTGGTGTGGTATCCTCTATGAAGGTTAAGTTTGATTGTTTTAACTTGAATGGCTTCTGATATGCCCAAGGATTAGGTGGGGTGTGCTATGAATGAGGGTGAACAGGTCACAGAGGTATGACATTGGGCCTGTAACAGGTCTATTGCCATTTCTTCTCCAGTGCAGTCCCTGTGTTTTTCTTACCAGCTGACAAGAAATGGATGTCTTCACTCTGCCACATCCTTCCAACATAATGATTCTATCACCGTGGCAACCAACCATGGACTGAATCTCCTGAGGATATTAAGGACATTAACCTTCTCTTTCTGAAAATTATGGATGTTCAGTACTGTGTCCCACTTGTGAGAAACTAATATTAATACTTGATACTTGAGAAATGGGGTCATTGCTGTATCTGTACCTAACCAGACAATTTAGTAGCTTTGTGATTGGTTTTCAGAAAGTTTTTGGAAAAATTTGAATATGGGCTGGAGAACCCATAGTGTGCTGTAACAGAACGTGGTGGATAATTCTAGTCAGAACTCCGAGTGTGGAACTTAGAGGTCAGCCTCATGATTTCTCAGTTGGGGATGAGGACTACATTGGAAAGTGAGCTAGAGGCTGTGCATGTTTCATTTTGGCAACGAATTTGTTTTTTATGTCCTAACACATTCTGTAAAGCAGCACTAGAGAGAGGCAGTACAGGCTATAGCTAACAAGGCTGTAAGGAGGAGACTTCTTATTCCCCTCGGCACTCACATCTTATCATCACTGCCTCAAATCCTCACCTGGCACTGTAGGATTTAATATTTGTACTACTGGTGTCCTGTATCACTTTGGTCTGATTTTTTCAGATCCCTCATTTTTCTTTTATTGAATGAAATACTCTGTGTCTGCGTATGTCATGGTTAACTTGTACTGTTTTCTATATATGTTTAGATGCTCATAGTAATAGTTTTCCTTGAGTCTTAGAACAAACATGGAGCTGGACTTCTGCAAAACTGAACTGTTGGGTTTTTGGGGAGGGATTATTGTATTTTCAATTGTATAAAAGATAGTTGTGTCCTGTTATATGGAACTATAACTTTGTGCTTATTTTGGAAATTAAGGGTAGTTTAAGGAGACAGGTTTGGGTGGTAAGTTGGCAAGGGGTGTAATTTGATGGTCAGTTTCACTGGATACAGAGTTTTCCCCAGGGATCGGTGGAACATAATTCTATGTGTATCTGGCTGGGTGGTGGAAGCATGACTGGATTCTACCTCCCCTCTACTCTCGTGTTGTTTCTATGATCTGTTTACTGGCTGCCATGAACTGGATATCACTGTTTTGCTCTACCTTTTCACCGCAGTATATTTGCTCTGGAGTCAGTGAAATGGAGGCTGATTAAGCCTCTCCACCTCTCAACTGTGGCTGTCACACATTTTCTCCCACTTCCGGGAGTGCTAACTTGTACAGAGAATCGTGCGCTGCCAAGCTGGAGGGTCTAGTAGCTACTCAATCGGACAACGTGGAATCGGAAGAACAAGCAAGATCACCAAGGCCGCAGTAGTCTGAGCTTCAGGGCCTGTGAACCCAGCGGAGACTCTCTGATGTGAGTCTGTTTGGGAAGACTGAGGAAACCGGAAACTGATGTCTGCAGGCAGCAGAAGGAGCGCACGCTCCAGCTGCCCAGAAGTCTACAGGCACCGGCAGCCCTGTGTGCTCTTCGCCTCTGATTCTCTAAATTTACCTAATAAATGTCCTTGCAGAATTCTAAATATAATTAATTCTGCTTTTCCACAGATTCTAAGGTTACACTCAACAACTTTTTAACAATTTCATTTTCTTTTTAAAGTATGTCCTGTTTCTCTTTTGCTGGGCTTCATCACATACATTTGTCAATATTTCCTCTTTAATGTCTCTACATCTATTTTTATTATTTTATTGATTGTATTCTAATTTATTCATATATTATAAATCATGACTCAACGTTATTGAAATTAGATATAGATGATTTCCAATAATATTGATTTCTTTTTTTCTGACAGATTCTTAAATACTTGGCAATTCTCATTATTTCTTTAACAGCTCATATTATAGAGGACCTCTGGAATGTGTTTTATTTTGTTCTATTTCAATTTTATATATGTGATTTTTTTCTTCATTTTTATATACTTTTTAAATCACTTATACAGTGTGACTGCTCTACTCTTAAATGAATGTTTATTTTGGGCGTGTAATATCTGTTATGGTTCAGTCCAAGCTACCGTACTCGACAGTTTGTAAAATTGGTGGAATCTCTACTCAGCTTTGTACTATGCCCACAAAATGCTCTGTTAGACTCTTTCAAGACTACGTGAGTAATCAGGAAGGCAGAAAAATTTCCAAAGATACAAGGAAAGTTTCACATTGTTTTCAAGATCGCCCTCTTAAATTCCTGACCGCCTTGCCTTGGGCAGCAATTGCTCTTCCTTTGTGCATGGACAGATTAAATATCTTTGTTTTCTATTCACCAACCTCCTGTACTTTTCCTGGAGATGTTCTTCAAGTTAGTTGAAGCAGGAGGATCACAAGTTTGGGCCCAGCTTGGACAATCTAGTGACTTAGTAAAACTTTGCCTCAAAATTAGAAAAAAAAAAAATTAAATACTGGGGCAAAGCTTAGTGTAAAAGCTCTGGATTCAATCTATGGCACACAAAAAAAAAATTAGGTGCAGCATACTGTTTCTATTGTTTTTAAGAACACTGGCTTACATTTACAGATTTTGAATGTATACAGTTATTCTGAATAGCTGTACTCGCTGTGTTATATTTATCTACAACAGAAGAGTACACCCTATGTAGCAAGTTAAATACGGCCAGAAAAAATTCTGCAGATTTTCTTTTGATCTGTCTCAAAATTTGAAGTGTTTCTTATGTAACATACAGAATTTTAATGTCATCTCAAATATACATGCAATATGTCCTAAATGTCACGATATACTATCACCAGTTTTATTCTATGTTCAAATTTTCATTGCAAAGTTTTGCTCTTGATGCTTGGAATTATGAAAATGGGCTCTATACTGCCAGTGTCAATTTCTCAGTATTTATAAAATTTGCACATTTGTCCAGAGTTCTTTTTCTAAAATCCCTCTGAATTATATTTTTTTAACTGTCAGAATCTCCCTTTATCCCCATAGTCTGAGATTTTTACTAAGTAGTATAGGCTTAGTTATCGAGTAGTGAACACCAACCGTTTTAGCCTTAATTTTCTCAAATTTAGATCTCATTTCTTTATTGTTATGCTTTTATTCATTGTGTATTTATTTTATGTTTGTTTAGATTTCATCAAAATAGTTTTTATATTGACATTCTACAATACATTTTATGAGTAATGTGAAGATGAATTGTTTTGAATTTTGCTTATTTTCTCCAATGCATTAAAAGTAAGAAAATATTTAGAGACACTTTAACATGAAACCTATGAAGTTGAAAGAAAAAAACAAGAACAAACATTTTTACTTCAAATTGAGTGTAATATATTGAAGTCACACATATCATTAATTTTTCATCCATCATGTTTACCAAGCTTATTATCTTTTTTTGATTAATTCTTTTTAAATTCATTTGCTTTTTTCACCACAATATAAATTAGTCAAATATCTTGAAGTTGTTACTGTGACATTTTATTTTTTCCCATATCAGTCATTAGTATATATATTTTTCCTTATTAGTAGAAGAGACTCTAGGTTGTTTTGTTTTGTTTTGTCTTTTTTGTTTTGTTGTGGTACTGGAGATTAAACTCACAACCTCATGCTTTCCAGACAGGTGCTTATGCTGCTGAGCTCAATCCCCAGCCTGAGACTAGTTTTGAAAGTGCGCACCTTTATTCGAAGCACTTGCAAGGCTGAGGGCAGATTCAAGGCCAGCCTGGGCTACATAGTGAGTTCAGTTTTAGCCTGAACTACATAGTGAGATCTTGTCTCAAAAAACAAACAAACAAACAAACAAAAAAACAAAAGTAATGATAATAATAAAGACTATTATGTCTGTGTCTAGATGTTTCTCCACAGCCTTGTCTGTGCATAAGTGGGGGGGGGGCTTTTTGGAGCTGAGTGGATCCAGCATGTGTGGTACTGGAATTACACGTGTAGGGTACTAACTCCATCCCTTGATTGGTTTAGCATGGTTCTGGGGGTGGAGAATGGAGGGTCCACCCCACCCTGAATGTGGGCAGGCACCAAAAGGGGCAGGCACCAAAAGGCTGGCAACGTGGATGGGGTGACAGGGAAAGGAGGATTGCTTCACTGCTGTTTGCTGTTTCCTTCTTGGCCTGTAATGAGCTGTTTCTTCTCTACAATGCTTGTCTGCTTTTCTCCCTGTTTTTATTAGCTATATTTTTCATTTTCACAGTAGCATCCATTTTATAAATTATTACTATAGCACATGTTCTTCAATGTTTTTAAAGAATGTTTGCAGTATAAAGTTTTATTATTAGCAAGTTATTTATTTACTTATTTCTCAAGTGACTATGGGTATTGTATTTGCATGCATTTGATGAACTTTAATGGACTGATATGGAACATAAATATTTTATAAATTAGTACCAATTACATTAATATTTTGTTGTTTTATTTCACAATATATATTAGTCAATGGGGCTGTGTTCTTAATATATATCTTTTTAATTTACATAGCATCATTAATTTCATTATTATAATTCTGTAAATTTCTATGGTATTATACACTTCTATAGAATTCACCCAAGATTAGTTCAGCAAGTGTCAGCCCATGGCTCAGCACCTATTCTTATATCTTTTTTTTTATTAAAATAGGAACACATTATTTCTTTTTTGTTAAAGCTGAAGATCAGCCTCATACATGCTACACAAGTGCTTTATAGCTGAGCTGTATCTACACCTGACATATAAATATAAATAAATATCTATACTGATTGTACACTAAACATCATGCTAATCTTTCTAATATCAAATAAATGTTGCATAAAGAATTGAATAATAAAAATATATCTTTCTTAGCAAATAAAATTAAGATTTTTTCAAGATAGATGTAAAGGTAATTCAGTGCTTACTGCTTCCAAGGAAAGATAAGAAGACAACTCATGAAGATATGTAACTGAAGCAGAGCATTATAAAAATACTTAAAACAGTATACTTTTAAATATCAATTATAGATAAAAATTGTTACAAATTATATCCTGATTTTATTGAATAACTTAATAATGGGTGCATTAATTTAAAGGTATTCATGTTAGAAATTAACCTCATAAATCATATTCCCAATGTAAAACTTAGGGAGATATATTTTTCATGGAAATTTCCCCAAAATTCAGTAACACATAATATTTCAAGTTAAACTTGTTTTCCATTCTGTGTTTAAAATCTACTGAATATATAATTAAAATCAAAATTCAGTTAAAAATTCTATAACCAATTATTAAAATGCCCTCATAGTATTTTTAAGTAATCGGTTAAATTTCAGGTTTACAAAAGAGATGGCATAGTGGTTTTTTTGAATTTATATCTTATTTGCTTATTTTCCAAGAGTACATCTCTTTGCCAGACAACAATTTCTATGCAGCCTGAATGCATTAAATGCTCCTACTTCTAAAAATTAAAACAAAGCTAAGGTATGTGAGTTTTGTCAATAAATTTAGATATGGACACTAGTTGAATTTTTAAAGATATAATAAGGTACTTAATATGCAAAACAAGATGAATTATGTAAACATGCAAAGTATAGATGAAATTCTTGTGCACTGTGGAATATTTATATAGTGCGAGAATCCATTAGAAATAAAGATAAATTATTTATAATGCTATAAAGTCATAATGGGTCCAAATATATAATGGAAATGTAATACTGTAATCAGTTTTTTTTGGAATTAAATGTCAGCAAAAACCATTAGATTGTTGTATAATTTTCCTAGGTAATAATTCAAAACATAAATTACCATTTTGCATGTACAGTCTACAAAGCAGTGTGTAGTTATTGCTCTGAAATCATACATTACTACTGAATAGATTTGATATTTTATCATTGACTTATTAGTACTGAACAAGACTAACCTACCACACAGTATGCATAACATTTATGATTTATGCAATTTGAAAGCAGGTACTTTGAATTACTTTTTTGACTCATTTACAGAGAAAAATATAAGTTCTATGAAGCATACTTGATTGTAACATATATTGTCATTTGTTTATTACAACCAGAACCTGATTTCTAACTTGCAGTAACTGAATTAAAGCATCTACTTTCCTCCAGATGCTGTCCATTGAGAATCCTCCTAAGCTATTCTGCAGTATTGATACAGATTTCTTATCACAAAGAGAATGGTATAGAAACAATACTCATGTCATGAGAATTCACACAAGATTAGTTCATCAAGAGTATCAGACCATGGCTCAGCATCTATTCTTATATCTTTTTTATTAAAAATTTCTTGATGAATAACAATGTTATTTTATTTGAATAGAAGTAAAAAAAAATAACTTTTTCTACAACTAATACATTGCCTTAAGCCGCTGCATTGTTGAGTGTGTCTTGACAACTATCTGAACACTGTTAGAGAGAAGACTAAGGGTAGTGACTACAGAATGGGTTCACTATTGGGCATTATGTTTCGTGGCCATAGTAGATCATTTGAAAATTTGCTTTTTGATGACTTAGCTAGACTGTATTTAAATGAAACTCTGTTTCTAAGTTTTACTTGGTGATTGATTCATGAATTTTAAGCACATGTAATAAAGAGAAGTGACACATTCCTTCAATTAGATTAATATAAATTATGTTATATGTATTTTTCCTAGTTTTTCTTATTAATCTGATTTTTATGAATTTCTAAATATATCATTTATATTAAAATAGTCATATATTGTTAAAAGTTCTCAGTAAATTCTTGTTCATGAAATGAGTTCTGGGATCAAAATCTAACTATGGAAATAAAAAAACCAAAGTGGTCCTATTTATTGTTTCAATATGCACAGGTGATTTTTGCAGTGTTCTTGTTATAGGACAGAATATGAGTTCAGCTTTGTTTCTTAAAGGATAATTCTCCAATGAAACAAAATGTATCCAGTCAACATACTTCACACATTATTGGTCTCTGTTTACATTCTTAAATGCTCAACAGGGAGACATTGTATTTCTTTTTCTATTCATTTTTTTCTATCTGAAATGTTCACTATATATATTTTTTTCTCAAAATATGAATACAACTTATGAAGACTACTTTAAATTATCAGTTTTCACTATTATGAAACCATCAATTAATATTCATAATTTTTCTCTGTTGCTTCTTTTTCATTACACATAATTCTTTTTGATTGTTAATTGTTTTCAAATTCACCATTGGATAGACATAATTTTTTAGGTAAGTGAAAGATTTAAATTGAAATTGCTAGCTTGCTCTATATGAGTTATCTATTATTTTTACATAAAATATGTAAAAATATTTACTGGACATCTTTTATAGATGGTTCATAGAGACACAAATAAACTAATTTATGTTAATTTATAAACACGATAACAGGCAGAGCTAACATCTAAAAGAGTCAATCTGTTTACAGAAGAGTAAACAATCTTTACTCTTGCTTAACTTTGAATGTTAAAGTTTAAATACCAAAAGGTTTTTCATAATCTTTAATCTTATTTTGTGGTATATTTGGCTATGGAAATATATTTTAGATTATTTGTATAATTTTGTATACTTTAGATTGCTGCAAATAATTAGGTTTGCAAACAAAAGCAGTCAGCAAAATTTTGCTTCTCCTTGCAAACTCTGTATAGGGTAAAAATGTGACAGGGTCATCTTCCTCACACAGGGAGAAGCACTGTTATCTTCCCCAAACCCTAAAACAAATTAATTTTGTGAACCAAGGTACCACTGTATATTAGTCAACCAAATAAAATAAACATTTTTTAGACTTCTAGTTTCATATTTCTTACGAGCATTAAAAACAGTTTTCTGTCTTAGCAACATAGTTAACAAATTGTAGGTATGATTTCAACTTCACATAATAATAGAATTTGACATTTTGTGAAAATTATTTTTTTAAAAATCCAGAATACTAAAACTAAAAACAATTTAAAAGTATGTAAGAAAGGTCCTGAGTTTAATTCTTGGTACCAAAAATAATAAATAAATAAATAAATAAATAAATAAATAAATAAGAAAGAATGATAAGGATGATGATATTTAGCTTTCAAGTAAATATCAAATTGAGCATATACTTCATCATACTTACTGATGATTATTTTGGTTTATTCAAACTTTATAAGGAAATTCACATGATTTAATCTTTCATAAGTATTATGATGAGATAGAAAAAAGATAAGTAAAATTCTCATTAAGGTAGCACATATAAATAAAATTCAAATGAAAATATATGAAATTTGCTGTAAAATAAAAATTAGTGAATATTTTATGTAAAATATTGGAAAGAAATAGTTGAAAGTTATTTATTTTTCACAATTACTTTAGGATGTTGATCTGTTTAACTTATCTAAATAATTAACATACATTCTGTAATCAATGAAAAGCATTGATGTGTATTTGAGTACCCCTTCTGAAATGTTTATGTAGAGTCATTTGCTAATTGAAATTATTCAATGGTTAAGATTAGGAGCAGATCTCTCCCAGTACGAAAATTCTCCATTTCCTTTCCTTAACACTACAGAATGCTACCGTTCAAATATTAACACAATATCATACACTTTTAAAAGGTTATTCATAATGTCAACTAAAGTTTTATAAACTGAAGTTGTATTTGAGACTTCATGTCAAGAATACCCTTATAGTACGTTGACCTTTGAGAATTGGTTGTCAAATCATTTGCTTCTTCCACAAACACTTTCAGTTTTGACAGCTATTCCAATTTTAGTAATGTGCTCCACCAAAATAAAATAAATTCTTAAAGCAATTTGGTAGAATTAATGTTTAGAAGTGCAGCCATGGCCAACCATGGTGGCAACAGCAAGAGAGAAGATCCCAGATTTGTACCAGAAAAGCCAGTATATGTAACAGAAATGTTTGCATGTAAGCCAAAGAACAAGTGCAAAGACAAAATTAACAAGTGCATTAATCTAGGTAGTATGTTCATGGGGAAGGCAAAGTAAACCTCATCAAAATTTTGTACCGAAGATCCAAATGGGAGCAAACTGTGAGATATTAATAGGTCCCATCATTCTCACAGCATACTTCATTTTATGATTACACTTCTCTGTTCTGCAGCTCTTCTCTTATTCCACAATATTTACAGAAAAAAAACTAACCCATTACTGCAGCTATAAAAAGTAATTCTAATAGTGTCTGAGCGCTGGTTCATTCTATATCCAGTAATATTTCTTTTCTCTCCTCTCTAAGGATTTTACCCTCTTCTTGTTTTTTTTTTCTTTCTTTCTTTTTCCAGCCCTCTACTACATCTCTTTCTAGCTGTTATGGCAGTATAGTACTATTTATGTGGGGCATTGAAAAAAGTGAGGAAATGTAAAGTGAGTTTTCACCTACACGATTACTCTGCTGTTGGATTTATTGACATTGCTATAACTGCCAGAGTTTCTCTCCTTGCAACACAGAGTGACTGCATCCAATCCAAGTAAGCTGAATAGATCAAAGAGGTGAAGAGATACTAAAAACCAGTCAAAGCAAAGATTATATTACTGGCAATCAGATACTAATTTAAGAGTTCTCCACACTAGCAAACAATGTCTTATAACTTTAATTGATCCTCGCACCTCAGAACACACACACACACAAGAAACAATACAAGTATATTAAAACAAAGCAAAAGAAACCTTCAAGGATTCCTAACACTCACAAAACTGATTTAATTTGCATCTGTGTGTATGAAATTTAAAAAAATAATCAAAAAACCAAATGGCCAGGCATAGTGGTGTACTGGTAATCCCAGCACTGGGGAGGCGTAAGCAGAATAATTGCTGTGAGTCCAAGCCCAGCCTGAACTATAGGGTGGGACCCTGTCTCAAAAACCCAAAACCAAAACAACAACATAAACTACAGCAAAAGATTAATGGCAGGATTCTATGATGTCATAAAAAAATCAGGTCAAAAGATGAAAAGATCTAATGTCCATGAAAAGATATCAAGAGATAAACATTTTGTAGACAGTGTAGTCATCAGAAGTGAGGAGAGAATGGCAGAACTAGAAGTCAGGCTTGATGACAATGACTATGTACTTTACATGCCTTAAAAACAAGAGTACCTGACAGGAAACAGTGAGCTAAGCTTTGAAGATGAGAAGTGATTCTGAAGACAGAGAGAAGGGGAAATAAAAGATTAAAACCTTTGTTTTTAATGTGTTGCCAAAATTTCCTATTGATAGGGATTATTAATTTAAAAAATCTTTAAAAATTTAGTTATCTTCACTTAAATTATGAAGCAACAATATGGGATCTTCAAATAATTCAGATCAATTACATCAACCAATAGAAAAAAAATATTCTTCCTGCTCATTCAGAAATTTTCAGATTCTAAAATAGCCAGAACATTGACTTTGATCTCAATTTACCAAACTACAACCCTATTTTGATGGAAGCATTTCTCTTTTAAGACCTAGAATATCTTACACGATAGAACCTAAGTTTGTTAGGATCAGAAAATAGTAATTAGTGTAGAGCTTTAAATTTTTTTCTCATTATATTGGTTTTTGAACCTATGAATGCTACCTGAAAGAAAAAAAAAACCTGTATAATATCTGACCCAAAGATTTAAGGCATATGCAGCACCCTATAAAATTTTACTTCAATTTTACAGTACAGTTTTCTCAAGTGATGACCTACATGAACTCACTTTACTAGCTCCTGAGTGATGGAATGAATGCGGGTGATGGTTTAATGGAACAGAGACTTTCCTGTGAGTGATAACAGAAAAATAGAAAAGCCTCAAGACAGACATGTATCATGCTACTGAAAGAAGCACAGCATAAATATCCATCAAAGTACAGAAAATGAACTGTCTTCCTCCACTGTGGAGTGGTTTCAACAAACTTAGAGAATTCCAGAAAATACCATACTGGTAAGTCAGCATTGGGCTCTCTATGTAGAAATGTTTGCACTCAGTGGAGGTTTTACCCAAATCAGTCTTGGTTATAGGAAGTGTGTACTTTCATCATTATGCATGAATCTCTTCTTTGCCAAGTTACTTTATTGATTAAGCTTGATTTTGCCAAATTTGTTTTCAAGTCACTGAGGGGATTACTAAAGCACAGTTCTGTGTGTGTCTGGGTGAGATATAAAGGTGTAATCTTGGGTTCTTGGTCTTCCTTTCCTTCCTCTCTGACCCTGGGCCCCTGTTCACCTCAACCACCCTCTTTGCTTTCCCACATTCTTCTTCCATGCTGTTTCTGCCTTGGAGCGAGGTGCCCATGGACTGAATCACTGAATGTCATGATCCAAATTAAACCCCACTTTCTTTCAATTTGGGTGTGAGGCACTGTGCCTTAGCCATGAGAAAGTTGACTAATGCAACAATTTGGGGGCAGAGAAGCAGGGTCAATTACTGTGACCATACCTGATTTTGTGGCTCCATAAACTTTAGAACTGCTTTGAGGAGGAAATCAGAAAAGTTTGGATATTGGAATGAAGGAAGCACAAAAAAGTGTACACAGAGCCTGACAAGGAATTCTGACTAGAACTCAAAAATTCAGATACTGGTACGAATGCAGGTACGGAAGGGCATGCTCAGGAGTTTCAATTTTGAACAAGGACTTCATTGCCTATTTGACGGAGGGAGAGGGATGCTATACTACAGTCCAAAAATTTGCTCATGTCTTTAGAATTTCTGGAATTAAGTACAGTTGACTAATGAATAATAAAAGAAGTTATCTCAACACTGTTTAGATCGTAGCATGGTTACTGTTGTCTGCTTTTACCAGATTTATAATGAAGATCAGAGGCAAAAATCAAAGCACATAAATTTGAAAAAAATAAATTTTGGTCAAAAAAGTGACATATACAAATTTAGGGCCAAAGAAGTGTGGCTACTAAAGAGATTGGTACCATTTATTTAAAGGCCAAGTATTCTGTATAAGAACAAAAAATAGATGATGTTAACCATTTTTGTCTTGAGTATAGCTCATGAATGTTGTTTACAAAATTATATGAGAGCATATTTTAGACTTGATATACTTTAGACTTCAAACAGAGACAACGAATGAGGTACTCTAGAAAATAACCACCTGTTAACATGCATGTTAACAAAAATTTCAGGTAATATTTATGCCTCCCAAAACATGAGATAGACAAATACAGAGGTAGATAACATAGTCAGAATTTAGAATTGTATTAACAGCCCCAAAATATTCCCATAGTGCCTCTGGACAAAGAATGTGAGAGGAAGAGGAAAGAGGTAATAAATTGTTTATTACAGCCCCATTTTCCTTTGAGTCACAAATGATTTCTAGATGCTTTAGCTACCTACATGCAGCGTGACATTTCTCATTCATTGCTATTTTCCTCCCTTCCGTCCACTTTGAAAGAGCACATTACTAGGAGGATATTTGCTAAGCATTTGCTCACCATGGGAGTAGATACCTGACAATGACAGCTGAGTTAACTGGTATGGGACCTATAGTAACTGTCAGTTAGAATCCTGTGATTAGCATTAGGTAGATACTGGGACTGAGTCAGGGACAGTGATGCCAGATCATCAAACAATGTTGAGCACATTTCCTCAGCATTTGTAAGTTTCTGTTCAAGCCAAATGTTTCTTCTTTCAAACATCTGCCTTCCTGCCTGAGGGCTTTCACTTGAAGTGACACAGATTTAGTCACTCATGGAGCTGATGGGTAATTCCACAAGCACCATCGCCCCATAGGAGGGACATCACCAAGGCACACTTCACAGGCCTTTCAGAGCCTCCTGGGGGTGATCTCCTGGGGTCCCCAGCAGTTATATGCTGATTAACTTACTGTGTCTTGGCTTATTTTCATTCTTGGTTACCTAACGCCTCTTTAATCTTTCATGAAATCTTCTCAAAATAAACTTCTTGTTAAATTGTTGTCTATTTCTCAAGTAAGCAATGTCAGACAAGAGAAGACTAACATTATTTCTACTATTTTGGATAAAATTTGGTAAAATTAGGAATGGGATGGGGATCTTGGGATGGGAGAGACAGGTAGAAGGCGGGGAGGGGAAGTAAAAAGAACCAGGGTGTGAAATATATTTATACCAGTAGCGCGCAGTGAATATGTCATCTTGTGTCACAAACATACACTATGGAAAAGTCTCTTTAGAGGATAATTTTAGAATTTAAGGTAGTCCCATTTTTCCTCCTATATTTAGTGTTATAAGCAATCACTTAAGGAACAAATCCTTAACAAATACAGTAAATTAGTAAAAAAGTTGCAATGTCTTTGTGTAAGAAAGTTAGCATTGGTTGAGAATTAGCGATGAGGTTAGAAATTAATTACTGTAGCGAAGAAATTGACTTAAGGACTGAATTTAAAATTACTGGCAAAGTTAAATTTAATTTGGGAAGACAGTTTCTCAAGTATTTTTCAGTGTAGCAATTGCCAGGGGCAATTTAATAACTAATACATATTGTCGACTAATCTCTGATGGTTTATGCCACTAAGATTTTATTGTTTTTATATCAGGTAATTCTGTCCAGTCCAATCTAAAATTAAAAAGTATAACAATGTAAAATAGAAGTCAGCCAATATAACTATGAATTCCTCTCCAAAAATATGCCATTGACTCCTGAGTTTTGAATTCTGTTCAAAACTCAGAATGTGAGAGGAAGAAGAAAGAGGTAATAAATTGTGCACTGTGGGGCACGTGCTTGTCATCCCAGCACTATGGAGGGTGAGGCAGGATTATCATCATGAGCTTGAGGCCAGCCTTGGCTACTACATAAGTGACATCAAGGCCAACTTAAACTGCTTAATGAGACCCTTTACTAAAAAGAAAGAAAGGGGAAAAGCAAACAGAAAGAAAATAATAAGGTAAAATCTCTAAAAATAAAACCATGTCATTTTTATTTGCTATTCACAAATTGAGAACTCAGAACCTCCTGAAAAATGACAACTAGTTATATATAGTTACATAAAGGTATGTACAGAAAAAAAGAACAAATATTTTTATGGTTAAAAAATTGAA
Organism: Hydrochoerus hydrochaeris; assembly: GCA_004027455.1. NCBI lineage: Eukaryota > Metazoa > Chordata > Mammalia > Rodentia > Hydrochaeridae > Hydrochoerus > Hydrochoerus hydrochaeris. Next base: position 96,844 of record PVLA01006443.1, on the reverse strand, counting down.
ATTATTAAACCTCGATCATGTGAAAATATAGAGTATGAGTTAGGTGAATAGAATGTAAAGTCACTTACTTTAGTTTTTTCCATAATTGAAAATCAGTAGGTAACATGAAATAGAAATCCAATTAGTTTAAAGTAAAAGAATACAATGCTGGATCTTTTTTCAGAATTACAGAGACTCATTCTTGAAACATTTACTTTAAGTATGCAATTTCATCTCACTTTCTGTCAAATTCAATAAAAATTATCACATTTCGTTAATCTTTGTTTGAATAATGGGAACTCAGTTTTGAATTCCTGTCATCATTTTTTTACAGTGAATTGAGAAACAGAATTTTGTACCACAATAGAGACAACTATTTCTAAGTGGTAACACTTTTAAGCATTTTTCCTTCGTTTTTATGTTTTTCTTTTCTATATTTTGTAATCTTTTTAAAATTGGTATGATTATATTTTAAAAAGTTACAAAGTTATTATTGTTTGGTGTATTTGAAAATGAGTAAGGATCTTGAGAATAGAACCCCACAGGCAGTTTTTACAAGAAAGTAAGATATTATGTTACAATGGCAAGTGTTTTATCCTGGATGATAATGTCATCTTAAATTCTCACTAGTCCTGCATAAATTCCTTCCTATGAGCCCGATGGTTCATCATAAGCATGCCAGCATTAATATGTTACACTTTACCTCTGTTTTACGTATATTGAACTATCCACTACTTAGTGGAAATCTGAGAACTCCATGAAAGTCGTATCTGTGGTTCAATTACTATTTTTTGCCCATATATATATATGGGCAAAAAATAGTAATTAAAATAATATATATATATATATACACATATATATATATATATATATATATATATATAGTGCTGATTTCATTGAACTTAATGTGGCAAGGTAACCAACCTGAACTAGAAATACTTAATTTTGCCTTTTTTATGACTATCAGATCACCTTTATTCTATGGAGTTTATAAAATTCTCACTCTTAAAAGCCATGTTGGCCATTTTCTGATGAGTAAGAAGACACTTGTGAGCCTCACTCTGGCATTTCTCACTGCACTCACCCCCAGCCCTGCCCACGTCTAACTAGTCAAGGCGACTGTTCCAGCCACACACTTCCCAGCAAGTCCATAATTAAATGTGATCACCGTCACACTACCCACCCTGACAGCTGATGTTTCCTACCCATCCCCGCAACAGCCTCTCTTCAAATCTCCCATCTGTGTCTGTTTTCTGGATAGATTCCTCCTCATCTTGCTGAATATTCCCTTAATTTCTGGTGAGTGCGTACCAGCGATGTCTTCTTCATCAATTCTGTAAGAGTATAACCTTCACTTGTATGGCAATCGTCTCGACCTTTAGTACATTTATGTACACGGATTTTAGACATTTCTGAGTGAATCCATGCTAAGTTGGTCTTAAAGAACAGCTTTAGCTGTGAAAAGCTAACCTAATGGAGAACGCTGTCTTTTTGTTGTAAATTTTCCCCTTAAAAAAAAATAATTTTGCTCTGTTTCAGCCTGTTTTATGCTCTAGAAAATAAATCAAAACTGAATTGCAACATTCTGTACATTTTATATATTTGAATTGTATCTCAATACATTAAAAATTCTCATATCTATATTAAAGGTATAAAATGTATCAACTATATTACTAATATCTATACTCAGATTAATTTTATTTTTGAGTTTTATAATTGTATTTGCACTTTTACCTGAAAATTATTTCAATTATTTAACCAAACATTACTTATGGTAAATTCTATATGGAAATTCATTTAACACTTCAAAATGTTCTTCTTTAGTTGTAACCTTATTTTTCTTAACATGTTAATAGTTTCTACCTTATTGCTAATCTCTGCCTGTATTAATTAGGAGCAAACTAATATTAACATATTATTGCATTATAAAATGAAGTAACTTTTTTGCACAAGATGTGTACCATACCATAAGTTAAACGCAATTAGAGTACTGCATATATGTTACTGTAATAATATCTTTGATATTTGAAAATGTAATGCATGTGTCTACTGATATTATCCATGATCATTTAAAAATAATGTTTATATACTGTTTTACAGATCTTTTGTAAATCAGTTATTGGAAATTATGGTGGTTTACATTTTAAATAATGAAATCACATCTAAAAGGGAAATCACTATCCCCTGATTAGATTTTGAGTCATCTATAAACATATACTTTTTCAAAGTGTCCTTTTAACACTAACAATGAACAACATTTATGAAACAGTTATTTATTTTCGTTTTTGAAAAATAATAAATATGATGACAATTATGCTCTTTAACATTTCTTCACCTCTTTCAAATAACAAATTTTACTTTTTAAAAGCAAGATGTGATTTTCTTACTATTCAAACATTAAATTGTTGGTAAAATATAAATTATGTATTAGTTATCTGTTGTGATAAATCATAATGCCCTAAATTAGCATTCATTACTATCTGATCCATTAATGATCTAAACCTAGTTTAGTTAGATGTTTCCAGCGTGGGCACCAGGAGATTGTGGGCAAATCTTCACCTTAAATCGTATCATGTTAAGGTGCTCAGAAGGTGGCTGACACTGCTGGGGTTGGTGCTTCACTTTGCTGCCTGAGCTCTCTACAGGATTTCCTGGAGTATGATGAAGAAACTGTTGTCCCTTTTTCTAAAATCATGAGATAAAGATGAGAGAGATTGATAGAGAGATAGATAGAGATAGAGACGATAGATAATAGAGATAGAAATAGAAACAGAGAAAGTCATATACAAAATTATAAATACCTAGCATACCAAGACACAGTGTACGACCTTCAGTCTTTAAAATTTAATCTAAAAAGTGGCGTATATTATCATTTTAAAAAAATCAATGCAGTTTTATTAGGTGAATTTTATGGTGGATTAAAACCAAATCAGTTAACACTTGGGGACATGCCACTTTGGCCCCATGAGCTCTAATTGTCTGTATTATGCAGTCTATTAAAGTCATCCATCACATAGAATGACTACATTCTGAGAAGACACAGAGACAATTTTGTTACTATGAAAACGTCATAGAGTGTATTTTGTCCAACTTTTCAGCAAAATCAACACACCGTAATCATTAAGCAATAATTCCTTACTTCCTTCATGTTCATGTCTCTGGGAAATTCTAAACTACTTTCTTATGGTGAACTTGCAACTCTAAGTATTTTATATAACTGGAACCACAATATAAGTTCGGTTTTGTCTAGTTTACTGCACTTAGCATGTTTTCAAAGTTCACTGATTCATAAGAAGTTAAGTACTCCACTGTACTATCACTTTGTTCACTCATCTGTTTATAGTCACATGAGTTTCCACATTTTGGATTTTGGTGGGGAGTAGCTAAAATAACCATTGGCATACCAGTCTTCTTTTTTTAAATTTTAGTTTATTAGTACACATAGGTAATATACAATGTTTACGTATCTTACGGTAAGTTGGTACAAGTAGCTAACAAATACCAATTCCTTTTCTCATCCCTGTTCCTATCCCTCCCTGATGGTTATAATCCTAAAATGTCTTTTTGAGTCTTTATTTTCAATTGTTTTGAGGACATGTATCTAGAAAGAAATTAGTGGACTATGTGAATATTTTGTTTATTTCTATCAAGAATATCCAAACTATTTTCAATGACAAATACATCATTCAATATTCTCATTAGCAACATGAGGTAATTTCAACCTTTCCTCATCTTCACCAGTACTTAATATTGTTCATCTTTCAAAAGTTTGATATGTGCCAGTTGGTAAGGTATGCTATTTGAAAGCTGTTTTCACTTATATTGCCTGAATGACAAATGATGCTGAGGATCTATTTACATGATCCTGGTTATTTCTACATTTTCTTTGAGATAATCCCTTTCCAAGTTATTTGCCATTTTTAAAATGTATGCTATTATTGATGAACTGAAGACCTTCTTCATATTATCTAGATAATCATCCATTATCCCATATATGATTAGCAAATATTTTCTGTATTGTGTAAATTTTATTTTTGCTGTCTTCAAAATGTCCTTTATTATATACAATTTAGTGTACAGCCCATTTCAATACTTTCTCTCTTTTATTGTTCAAGTTTTTGTCATCATATCTAAGAATTTATTGTAAAATCCAACGATGAATATTTTCTTTTAGGTTCTCTTCTAACAATTTCATGGTCAGAAGTTAAATTTAGGTAATTGAGTCATTTCTACTTAATTGCAGTATTTACTTGAGGAAAGAGTCTACATTATTGATTTGCATTGGAATAGATATCTGGTCCTAGTACTGTTTGTTGAAGAAAGATATTTGGTTATTGAATTATTATGGTAATTTTATAAAAAAATTAACATGTCATGACTGCATGAATTTAATTTTTGTTGATCTCACATATTTTTCTTTGTTTCCACCGTTACTGTTTCATTTGATGTTAATAGTTTAGTGAACCATATGTATTCTAATTATTTTATGTATCTTTCAGATATTTTAACACAATAATACCCTTAGTACCCTGCATTTATAATTATTTCAAGAGGAAACAAACTTCAAATATGTTACTGGAACACAGGAATCATGCTCCACAGTGATAAAGAATGAAAGAGAGCAGGCTGGATTCAAGCAAATTTATTTAAAACATTTAAAGGCAAGAGAATAGAATTCTTGCCGCATGGGAGGAGTCCCTGAGCAGAGCCTCTACGGAGGCTCTTTGTCTAGCACTTCATCAGGGTTTAAAAAGGAACCTGGGTCATATGACCTCTACCCAATAGAACACTACATACTCTTAGGTTCCAATTTACAAAATGTTCATTAGTGTCCACTCTGACATTCTACAGAAGTCTGCACCTGTGGGCTCCCATCCTCACTGTGTGCATTGTTATTATCAAAAATTATGTTTTATATAATTTTCCAATTAAAACATTTTATAATTATTTACTGTGAATCATTCAAATTCTGTATGAAAACACAATATTTATAAATCAAAATTTTAATATTTTGTTTATAATGACCCATGTATTTCTACTAGAAAATTTTATTTATTCATAAAGTTTTGAATTATTGCCCAGTACCCAATGATTTCAAGTTGAACAACCCTCTTTAAACTTTCTTATTGCTTACTTTTAATGATAATGACAACTTTCAATTTTAGTTTATTTGGAAACATCTCAACTCTCACCTCTTCTGAAGGATTTGGCATAGAGTAGATGTCCCCCAAAGTATCCCATTTTTGAGAATGGACTGGGACATGGTTGGATTACTTATCCTTGGATTCACATATTGATCAGTTCAAGCTAAATCTGTGATAGCATGTGGGGGGCAGGTTGGAGAAGAGTCACTAGGGGCATGAAGTAGAAGGCTGTATTCTCACAACTGGCTTTTTAGGTCTCTCGCTGCTTCTCAGTGCTGAACAACACTCTTCCACTGAAACATTCCACCATGCCATTTCTGCCTAGAAACCAGCAGAGCAAAGATTGAAACTGCAAAATCAAATAAATCTCTCTTCCTTTAAATTTTGAATGTCATGTACTTTGTCCCAGTGATGGGACAGTGTCTAAGACAACATTTTGTCAGATTAATATTCTGTAGGAAAATATGAGTCTATTTTCTTTTTCTTTATCCTATACTACACTTAATCATCATACTACCTTTGGCTCTTGGTGGTTATGGTGGAAAATCACTGATAATATAACCAAAGTTCCCTTGCACAAGAAGACGTTCATCTCTCTTCATCATTCCACTTTTAATGATAAAATCTGTGAGTATTTCAAACTTATTTCATGTAGAATTTGTTGAGTTTCTGGATTAAAGATCAGTAAATTGAAAAAATAGGCATTATTTCTATAAATATTGCTTCTTTCCTTTTCTGTTTTGCCAGTGTTTGGGTCTTCACCACGCATGTGCTTATTCTACAGTATTCTTATGCTGTGTTCAATTTTTGTTTTTTAATATTTTTCTTTCTCAGATTTGATCACTTCATTTTTCTTATTTTCAAGTTGACCAGTTCCACTTTCTGCCTAGCTTTCTGTGTTTGTAGCTCCATAATTACTATGTAATTCCTTTCTATAATTTATGTTCATTTATTAATATTTTGTATTGCCCATATATGATTGTCCTGAATTTCTATAAGCTTTTATTCATCTTTTAAGACTTTTAGCGTATTTGAGAAAGTGACTTTATTTTTAATTTATGTTTACTTGGCAAATGACATGTTTTGATATACATTGTATAAGGATTAAATGAAGCTCTATATAATGAGAGTTATTTTAATTGTTTAAATTTGCAATGACTTTACTTAATCATGGATAATTCCTGACAATATACTTTAGTCTTTTAATAGACAGTTTCCTGATTTTGTACACTTTAGGATAGTTTATTAAAAACTAGACAACTGAATATTTGTAGTGTGGTAATTTCAGAAATGATTTTCTTCTTTCCAAAGTTTGTTGATTGTTTTATTTTGACAAAAGACTAAAATAATCCACTGTTTAGAATTTTTTTCTAAACCATATTTTCAAACATTATATTTCTTGCGTGAGTTCAATGAAGTCTTTGTATTTTCTTTTTCTATTAACAATTGTGACAGAAATTTCCTTGAACACCATCAATAAAATGAACAACAAAAACAGCATCAGCAGTGTGTAGGAGTACATCCGTACTTAGCCAGATGTACTCTCAAATTGAAAATCAGCAAATGGTGATACCTTCATTTTTGCAGATTTTTCTTAGCATTTGCCTTGCTCTGTGCCAAAAGATACTTGTAATTTTTACCTTGACACATATACTTTTGAAGATTCTAACATCCCATAACTTCTACAGCCCTTACTCAGATCTATCAGTAGTCATTTTATGTTTCAATTGTAATCTTCTGTCACAAAAGTCTTCATTTTGCTAGATTATTAGTTTGCCTTGCAATGCTTTGTGCATGACCTATGGTTTCTTCAGAATCCTAAGTTAGTTGAAACAGAAATAAACACTGTGAGTCACTCCTTTAAGTATCCTTCAGACAGGTTAGAGAAGACATGCAAAATAATTTGTGAATGAATGTTACTATGTTCTCTGTAGAATCGGGAATCAGAGATCCACTTTAGGAATGTGAGCTTCCCTTTTCAAGAGTGCATCTCTGCCCAAGAAGTTTTAAACAAGGAAATACAAAGTTTACAACACTTTTCTACAATTTAGAAGTTGCTGTTTTCTTGATTTGCCAATTTGATTGCTAAAACCCTCTAGTGTTTTCCTGTGTACCTCAGCAGTGGATTTTGATATTTTCTGCATATTTTCATTCTTTCAGTGGAGAAGGTGAGAGCTTGGAGTTAGCTACTGCAGTATTTCCTCCAATAATTCATACTACTATCTTTGCCACGTGCCTTTCACACATGCTACCCTGGTAGTGTATTAATAAAGACAATGGAAGAGATGAATGTCAGAATGCAGGCATGATTGGAAACTAATGTAAAATCTTGCAATATCATGTTAATTTTAATATATGTTTTCCATGGAGAGAGAAAGAGTAGTAAGTCGTCTTAGTACAGGTTATTACAATAAGGTTAGGTTTTTTTCTTTCAGTTTCAAAATCTTGACCTCAAAGGTTAAAAACATAATTCACTGAGTTCAGGTATATACTCAAGCACGGACCTACAATGGGTGTGTAGATGCCTAAAAAATGTATCAAGTTTCTTTAATAAAAACTTTTATGAATGTAGCTTCATTGCTCAGTACATTAACAAAGAACAATATAATGCAAGAATTAGTAAGAATTTTCACATATTGTTTTGTCTTTTTTTATACTATGGATTTTCTATAGGAGAGGATATTATGGTATTTAACACAGTGTGCCTGATGTATTTCATGTAAATGTATGTTTTCAATGTGCATCCATTTTCCAACAAATGGCTGAAGCTTTCCTTCTTTATGGTACAGTAGTATTCCATTATGTGTTTTACCATATTTTCTTTAACCATTTATTTGTGGATGGGCATTTAGGGTGCTTCCAAGACACATCCATTGTTAACTATGTTGCTATGAACATTAGGATGCATGTGTCATTATAATATGATGTTTTAAATTCTTTTAAGAAGATACTTAGTAGTCAAATAGTTGGGTTGAAGATGATTTCTATGCTTTGAATTTTGAGCAGTCTCCACAATGAGTTCCATACTGATTATATTATTTCACATTCCCAAAGAAAACAGGGAGATAGGACGTGTACCAGAGAACAGAGGAAAAGGCGGAAAGGGAAGGAAGGTGGTGTGAAGTAGAAAAAGAGGTGTCATGTACACGTGCCAAGTAGAATGAAACTAGTTACTGCATGCCACAAACATGTACAAATAAAAGAGATGATAGAAACAAGGGAGAAAATTTACTGATATTTAGACAGTTAGGCAAGCAAAGAGTGGTAAGTGCTAAGTCAGCAGCAAGAGTGCTCCAGGTTTGAGGTAAAACAGAAATGAATGGCAAGACCTATGGTTTTGTGTAAAGAACACAGCCGGGTGATGGAACATGGCATGCTAAGCATAAATCTGTGAAGAACAGCAGCTCCAATTTGCCACCTCAAGTCCTCTGCCAGTCAGGTGATATTAGCATTAACTGAGTGCAGAAGTGAAGGGAAACCAAGTGGGGCAGAATACAGACATAGTTCAAGGTAAAAGAGGATAAAGAATGGATGAGAATTGGTAAATAAATGGAACATATTCAAAATAGTTTAAATTGATTTTACTATATATGCAGTGTAAAAAAATACAGTATTAGTATAATGACATAATGAGAAAAAAGTAATGGATAAAAGTATAATAGGTAAAAAAAAGTCAGGCAAACATAAATATGCCATCTATGATTTAAATTTCTGTAAATGAAAGGTAAACCATTTATTTGCCACTTTCAACCTGATGTAAAGATCAAATTTTTATCAGGCAGATGAGTGCTAATATTGTAAAGAAATAGGAAATTTACTGTTTATAGCACTATTGCTCCCACTAAAGTAGCCAAGGACACATTCACAGTGTTGGTTTTCATACATAAAATTGCAATTTATTGAACACTGCAGCTTCACCAATAATACGGAAAAAGTTTAATGAATCTATGTTTCTCAGCATCCCACAATGGCTGTTACCAAAGGTATTTCAATAAAGCCATTCTAAGCAGGCTGAAATAAAGTACTTTATATTTGCAACTTCAGCTGTTCTGTGATGGTCTAGGGATAGATTATGTAGAATGGATAAACTGCATACCCCAAAGGTTATATCAAAGAGGTTGTATTTTCTTCAGAGCACCAAGGACTTGGCACTTCTACTTCCTCGTAAGTACTTAGAGTGCAGATAAACTACCCTGCCATCACATTAATGGCCATATGATATTTCTTGCAACTCTCTAGTCACCTATCTACCCTTTTAGCCTTGCTCCTGAATTCCCTTTCATTTTGCTCCTTAAAATTGAGTTATACCTTGGGATTTCTTTCTGCTCCGTTTCCCCTTTCAGTGTATGCGGTCTATATATGAATCATCTGGCCCATTTTCATATTTTCACTGTTTTATGTGATGATGACTCCCAAATGTTTACTGCCTCTCCTCAGTTTCCTCCCGCACTCTACACCCTGAGGTTCCATTGAATTCCCATTTGACTTCCCAGTATTGTTCTAACTTTCCCACAGCTCTAGCATTCTGTGCAAGTCTGGTTCTTTCTATTGCACACAAACGATCAGTCTCTAAACCTGTACTTGTATCGTACAGCCCACTAAGCTCATAGATTCATGCTCCTTAGGATCATAACACATTCAGTGTGATTTCCAGGAAATGGTTAGAGTAATGATTACTCACAATGAGACACCATGAAAACAATGGATCCTCTTCGATTCTTCAGAGACCCGTTGGTTGTCAAACTAAAGAGACTTTGCTTTTATGTGTTTTGTCTTTGTTTTGTTTCTTTCTGGTATGATCAGTTTGAGGAGTTCTGAGAATCTTCCTAGAAATAATCTGATTCAACTTTCTCTTTCTCAAATGCACTAACACTTCTTTTCTAGCCTTTAGCTGAAGGGATGTTTCTGTCTCCTAGGCTTTACATTACTGAAGGAAATGCTTTGACTTGTGGTAGGCGTGTGTTTCATTTTAAGGGACATTGAGAATTGATTCCCTTCACACTCAGTTTCTAAACGGAGACAACTTCTTCCTCCCATCCAGGCCTCGAGTTTCAGAGTCCACATCATGAGCACACTGACTATATCGGGAGAACACTTCTGAATATGCATCCTTTCTTCAGTATCAGTAATCAGGCAGATGTTTCTATGTTCTTTCTTTAAATCTTCTTCATATGAACCAATTTGTCTGAACCGGATTGAATATTGCAATTACCTGGAAAATGTTTTTGTTGCTAATCAGCAGAGACGATGCTAACTGCTGACCTAGCCTGTTTTCTCTTACATATACAACTATTCCCCAGAAACCCAGTTGGCTTTTTCACTTAGGTCCGTCTCAAATTTCCTAAAGATAAAACATATTTGCTTTGAGATCTACCCACGTAACCATGTATTAAAAAAATATTTTCCAGGATCATCTGCTACCCTGTTACTCTTTCTACCTATATTTTCCCCTTTTATCATTTTCCAGAGTCTTCCTCACCAATTGGCAGACAGTTTCTCCATATTATCCTTGTTATTAAAATACAAGAAACATGACAAGAGGGACTGAGAAATTTCACTCACTGTTCTTATGCTGGTGTATAAAACATTACTGAGCACATAAGGCTGTTCTTTAATACTGTGAACAATGAAAGGTGTGTATCTCCTTCAGTGTTGCTCACAAGCCTTCCTCTCCAGAGCTCGGCCAAGCCTCTTCACTCTCCTGAGACATTTGGCTCTGAACCTAGAGCCCTGGCTACCAATGAACTCTGCCTTGTCCTTGGCAGTGGAGTTCTTCTGCTAGCTTTCAGGGGACTGTACCTTTCCATTCTTCTCCCAAAATTACTGCTATATTTATCAAAATTGTTTCTTCTCCTTTTTGGTTTCTCAAGTGCTTAAATATTTGGAAACAATAGTCAGAAGGGATCACTGACCTCATTGCTTTCTTTGATTTTGTAGATACTACCATTATGTAAACAAGTACAATGCTTCTCTTTGTACAATGCTATCTCTTGGAATGGAGGGGAAACACAAGAAAGCCACATCATCTTGATATATACATATATATGTGTGTATGTGTATGTATATATATATATATATATATATATAGAGAGAGAGAGAGAGAGAGAGAGAGAGAAAGATGCATATATTATAGATACAGTATTCTCACATGTGAAATATTGAATCCAAATAAATTTTGTGCACATTAAAAATAATAGAAAAATACATTCAATAATAGATGATAGAATGTAAGAACTCAATCCCATATTTAACTAACAGAAAATTTACATTATGATTTACAAAAGAGGTAGCTCTGAATTTTAATAATTATTTGAAATATTTCTCATAAAACTGAACACATGGTACCAGCAGCACAGCATTGCTTTATACAATGTGTAACACACTGGAGCAAAACTACAGGTAATCAAATTGTTAAGGACCATGGAATACCACTAAGACTGGCCCAGAAATATGTCATTGTTTTATTGTTGGTAGAAATTCCATAGTCCAGTTATAAAACAGAATGTGCTGCTGAAATAGTGTGCTCTTTGCATACTGGTCAGAGATTGGGAAATTTGTTCTGCGTGCCTCCGAAGAAATGCTGCTCCACAAATTTATTAATGTAATCATGCTCTAAAAACTGTCTTCATTACTGGATGTATCTAAGTTCAAGTCATCCCAGTTGAATTCACATTACCATATCTGGGGACTTTATTTAATGATTTGGAGGATGAGTGGCAAATGAGAGTATATAGTAATGTCGATATTAATTTTATGAATCCTTGACTATTCATTTACAATATTTGTTTTGTATGTCTTGCCAAAATTATCCTAAGTTCATCTATTATCCATTTATTCCCTCACTTAATGCTTTTATGCAGTCCATGTCAAATCATGCACAAAGGACTTTTTAGACATTAGCATAAATTATGTCTAAGTTTTGAAAGGGCCATGACAGCTATTTAAAAAAGAATCCACTCATAATAATATTACCAGTAGTATCAATAGAGTATATTTAAAGCAGATTTATCAACTCATTCTTAGGTCCAGTTTATTTCCTAACAACTAGAAATGATATAAAATAACTTAAAAATGTAACATCTGAACATTTACTCACTGGAGTGTTATAAATCAGTCTATCTTCACAAAAAATAACTGTCTAAAGGCAAAGTATTTACAATCAAGGAGAACTATGAAATCATTAATTAGTATAAAATAGCATGTACTGCCACTCAAATTTATTATATATTAAGTAGAAAAGTCAAGTTCAATAGAGTCAAGATAAAAGTGTTCTAAACCAATTCTGAAAATAAAATTTATTCATGCACTGGAGAAAAAAAAGGGAAGTGAACAAGAGCAATACACCTATGCGCTCAGCTACCAGGCTTCCCACAGTGCATGGGCTCTGACTCTGTGCTGCTTTGCGGTGTTGTAAAAGGTGAGTGTGTTAACCAGGCTTCCCATCACAGGACACCATATCCTAATTGCCATTTATGAAAGAGGTAGCTCTACATTTTAATAATTATTCTGAAATTTTTCTCATAAAATGAAACATATTGTACCAGCAGCACACTGCTTTACACAATGTGTATACACATTGGAACAAAATTACAGATAATCAAATTTTTAAGAATTATAGAATACCACTAAGACTGTCCCAGAAATGTGTCATTGTTTTCTTTTTGGTAGAAATTACAAGGTCCAGGTATAAAGCAACATGTGCCACTAAAATAGTGTGCTCCTTTGGACCATTGGTTAGAAACTGGGAAGTTGTGTTCTGTGTGTCTCCAAAAATTAAATAATAATTGCTTCTCCACAACTAAAGAACAACTTGCATGACTTATATCTAGATATGCCCCCAGTGCCTCCTGCATTCACAGATGGTGGATCTAGATTTGTGGTGTGGTGGACCGAGATTAAAGCTATGTGTTACTAAACTCACATTTTGGCTTTCTACCATTAAGGTGACTCAGTGCATGACTGGCTGGTTCCAATGCAGAAACATAATGGTGGAAGAATATGGTGGTGCAAAACTACTGAGATCATGATGATGGAGAAGCAGAGAAGGAAATCAGTACTATTGTGGAAGGCATGAGTAACCAGACGTAGGCCACAAGACCAGTCCTTCGTGTGCCATGAAGACACAGCTAGAAATGTGTACATCAATCTCAAGGTGAATCTCAAAGTCTACCAAGTTGAAGTGCTACTTTAACCAACACAGTTAGAATGAACAGAAATTCTCTGGGAAGATGGTTTAGAGGCAGATTTATATGCCTTAAGATATGCCTCACCTCCAGATGTGCTAATGTAGTAGGTCTGTATATTTACATAATTTAGAATGTACATAAATTTTTAAGATATGTAACATGGTAGAAAAAATATTAGCAACCAATGTGACAACAATTTCAATACATAAAAGCATGCACCATGGGCCGGGGTTTAGCTCAGCAGCATAAGTGCCTGCTTGGCAAATGTGAGGTCGTGAGTTCGATCCCCAGCACAAAAAAAAAAAAAAAAAGCACCAAAAACGTGGGGAAGACATGGATATATCCCAGTGTTAGGGCTTATATCTAGATGTCCCCCTAATGCCTCTTGAAGGAATAGAAGGGTGGATCTAGATTTTTGATACCAAGATAAATGGTTTGTGGTACTTAGCCCACTGATTGGAATTAGCATATTTTTACTGGTGGCTCCCTGGATTTATTGAAGGCAGAAACTGCACTCTGGTCTGGGTGGCACCACCCAAAAGGCTTTTAATCTGGATGAGAACAAAAGGAAAGGCAGGTTTGTTGCTGTTTCTTATTGTTCACTGTTTTTGCCTGCTGCACTATGGACTGTTTCTTTTCTGTGTTGCACATGTAACATTTTCTTAATATTCAGACGTGGATGTTTATGTATATATAAGTATATATGTATTTGTAAGCACCATAGAATGTGTTAATCCCATCAACACTTCTTATCTTAGTTTTTATATGCTCTATCAGAGTATGTGGAACTGGATAATTTTAAAGAACAGATGAATTGATTCATGGTTTTATTTGGGATGTCGAAGACTGAGGGGTCACAATGTGTGGGAATTGTTTTTGCTGTATCATTGTATGGGTGAATGTAGAAGAGTAAAAGATTATGTGAATACTTATATAGAAGAGAAAGAGACAGGCAGACAGACAGACAGACAGACAGAGAAAGGCTTAATTTTTTAAGGAACGCACTCCTATCATTACTACTGCACTACCATAAAAGCATTAATCTGAGAGTAGAGTTCATATGATAAATCTCTTTTTAAAGCTCCATACCTCTCAGCACTGATGCCTTTGAAATTAAATTTATGAAACATGAACTTTGGGGGACACATTGAAAGCATAGAGTAATTCTATTCTATTTAAGCATAAAAGTTAAAATTAGACTAAGTAAAAACGAGTACTAAACTGATATATATATTATATATATATATATAGTATATATTTAATTCCTTTAATAAGAAATATGCAAGTATCTACATCCAATGGTAATAAATAGTAAAGGTTTCAAGTCATCATATTTTAAAGACCTTGTGAAAAATTGTCCTTTACAATGTCAATGTACACTTTTTAACAACCTAGTAGGTGTATATCCCAATGAAAAGCAAAAATACTATGTTCATCTTCCAGAACATACTTCAAAACAATAAAATGACAATTAATATTATAGTTTATATTTATTTTTAAATTAATAAATTATATATATTAAATCATAATATACAAAATGAACTGTAATTACTTTTAATCTAAACTTTTACTAAATTTTGTACACTATAGAATTAAGTATAAAAGGATTACAAAATAAAAATTTACTTATTTAAAAAAATTCTACAAGTACTTTAGCTTGATCAAATAAACTCAATTAGAATGTAATTCTAACTAAACCATGCCTACTATTTTAAGTGAGTTTTTAAAAACATCTTTGTGAAATTGTATTGCAATGTTTATTTTATGTGTCAAAAGCATTTACTATTGTTCAGAAATATATTGGATATGTACATAAGAATAAAATTAAAATACTCATAACAACAGTTTATAACCTGTGCTGACATTTTAATATACACAAGTATGTACATTACACTTTTTGTGATTACATAGCTTGTACTTTATCATAAATATACATAATTTTCTGCTATAAAATGTGAGAATTTCATCCTATATTAACATTAACGTTTTTCTTCTAAATTAGGACTTCCAGTGTTACAGTTTAAATATGTTCATGTGTTGGAACTTGATCCCCATTGTGGTGACTTGGTCCTTTATGGAGGTGTTTTGAACGCACGGCCACCACCCACATGACAAACTAATGCCACTGTCATGGAAGTGAGTGACTATAAAAGGATGAGTTCAGCCTCCCCTTGCTTTCTCTTCCATGCTGTTTTGCGCTTGCACTCCCATTAGGGAATGACGCAGTAAGAGGATCTTCTGAGATGCTGCCCCTACATCTTGGATTTCCGACTTCTAGAACCATGAACCAATACATTTCTTGAATGGTACATGTTACCCAGTTTTTAATATTCTATTAAAGCAGCACCACAATGGAATAAGACTGTAAATGTACCTACAAAAAAAAAAAAAACACAAACAAAAATCTAATAGCCTGTCTTTTCCCTAATTAGTCCAGCTTACACTTCTAAACTCTTGTTAGCTATAACACTTGCTAGGGCAGTTAAAATTTTTAAATTATACATTATTATACATATATATATATATATATATATATTCTAGATTTGTTTACTCCAATTTTTGTTAAATAAATATTTGGTTTTTTTTCTTCTACCAAACACATTTTCATATTGCTTTGGTTGCTTTACTAATTTGTGGTCACTATTAAGTCATAAATTAAAAATTGTTTTCATTTCCTTAATAGAAACAAAATGTTCTTCTCTGAAGTTAATAAAATTCCATAGTAACCAATGCAAGGCTTTTGAAGTTTTAGAATTTTTTTTAATTTAGTTAAATGTACCTCCATAACTTGTCAAAAAGATATTTTCTTTTAAAGTGTTTTTTCATTTTGTCTGTTGTAACTTCTACTCATTTTGTGAATATGAAAAAGAAACATCAAAATGTTCTATTGAAATAGAAGTCAGTGCAAATTCAGTATCTATGCAATAAACCGGACAGTTTGTAGGGTTAATAAAACACTAGTCATAGTTAAGTAATGTTTAAAATAAAGGAAGAAGTGTTGTGTTTTTCTAATGAGATGTATTACGGAATACAATGTTACCATTGAGGCTAATAGGCAAGATAAATTGTGCAATTATTCTCAGAATTTATAAAGTTCCTCAAAGCACATTTAATCTTTGAAAAGGATTAAAAGAATCTTTACATTCTTCAGAGCAATTGATAGTTATGTGTTTACTCCATATAAGAATACTTCATCACATTATCTGTGGTAGATTTTTCATCATTTTCTCAAAACATTAAACATTTAAAAATGAAATAGTACAAAATGTTACCTTGCTCACTCTGAAGGGCAGCTAACAGGTACCTGCTAAGTGCCAATCACTTGGATTAATTTATCTATTCACTTAAATAAGTTAAATGCAAACATGAATGCATTGCATGAATGCAACTTGTAGCCTCAGCTACCATATTCAATAGTTTTTGTATAATTTTCCTTTGTTTCTCTACTTCTTTTTTTTTTTTTAATCAAGTATCTCTCCTTCCACATTGTCACAGCCTCTCCCACATTTTAGGAAGCTCCTGAAAATAACATTAACAATAACAGTAATTTGGAAGTACTTTTAATTCAATGGTCATTTTTTTTTCACTGAGTCAAAGAAAGACCCATAATCAAAAATATTTGTAGTGTGACAAGTTGCTTTTTTATATCCATTGGTATCCAAAGAAAACAACCCTGAAAATAAGTATAGCATGCTTTCTAAATTTCCCCAAATGTATTGAAAGTAGGACAGTACAAAAGAGGAAAGAAAATGAGGCAAAAATGAATTTAGGTTTCAAGGTGGCAAGATGCAATAAAACTCAAAAGTAAAGATGAGGTAGATTGTATTTATTGAAAACAATGCATTAATGACAATTCATTCTGAGTATATATACTCTTCTGAAGCTCATAGGACCAAAGGATAATATGTCTAAATTTGGTACAATCTCGTGATATTTCTATAATATGCCTGTATTTCAGTTATTCAGAAAAGTATATTCAGTTTCTCACTTTATTATATACTCATGTTAGACTGACATTTATTCATAGAGTTGTGTTCATTTAGCAGTGCATATTGCATTAAAAGCTAGTTTTGTGCCAGGTATTGTGCTATTCTGGTGATACAAAAGAGACAGCAGCCATCTTTTCTCCCCTTCATAATGGCATTCATGTTTTAACAAGAAGAAAGAAACACTAAGTTGATATCGAATCCAAAATATCAGTCTAGATACAGGGTAATATACCATCAAGGAAGACATTCCTAACAGTACCTGATATTGAACTGAAATAAACTCAAATAAACTGTGTCATCAGAGAGATGGAAAGCAATTTACTGGATGAAAAAAAGACCCAAAATTAATGTAAAAATATTTATTTTTAAAATATTTTAGAAATGTTGTTTGAATAATATCAATTTTAATTCATTTTCTAATCATAGCATATCAGACAGTTTCAGATCTATTTTACTGTGTTTCCCAATAATCTCTCCATTTCTGATGCCTCTAAACCCATGGAATAGCACATAGCTCTGTAGGGCATGTGAGCAATCACACAAAGATGAGATTCCTGACTGAGAAATCGCTAAGCTCTTGCATTCAATGTCAGATGAATTCTTGAACACTAATTCAATAAGGTTGACTGGAAAAGGTAAAACCTTTTATAACGCTTGTTGTGGGGAAGTAATTTATTCAAGTAATTACTGTACTATCATAGAGAGCTCAGTTAGATAGAAATTATTATGTGGTCAGAAAAGGATTCGGCTCGCCAAAAGGTTAGCGCAGACAATGAGACACACGAAGGTTGTGGATGGAGGTGAATCTGCAGAGAACCATACCTGTATATGGAGATGCACTATCTAACCCTTCAAGGTTCCTTAGAAATAAGCATTACTTGGAGATTATATGGTAATTAGTAACACCTGGTTCAGTGAGCCTAGGCAGGCATCATACACAAAGGTGGGTGATCAGAACTTCCGGATCCAGGCCTTTCTAGGAAGCCTTTGTTCTTCCGTATACTCTTGCCACGTTTTTGGATCAACATTTGCTAAACCACTACACTTGTAATCCTGTAAACTGACTGCAGTTTGACTCATGTTGTATCCACTTTGCAATTTTTCAGTATAAATTACCTCTGACAAAAGCTTTGTCGATACCCATTTAAGACCACTCCTGGAAATCCAGGAGCCATTTTTTGTTTCCAATAAAACTCGTCTAACTTCTCTTGGTTCACAACTTCATTGCTTAATTTTGTGAAACCACAAACTGTGCACATCTGATAGGTAACAGGTTGGTGATTATTTTTCCTGTATCACAATTGTTCATACAAACTCATAATATAAAAAGCTATAATGATGAACAAAAGCAGAGAGAGAGAGAGAGAAGACAGAGAGAGAGACAGAGAGAGAGAGAGAGAAACTATAGTCCAATTTGAGTATATAGTTTATGCATAAAAAGTGAACTTTAGCTTCTTAGACTCAATAATGTTACATGACTGAATAGTCAATATGGTTCAAGGGTTAAGAGCAAGAATTTTTATAATCATAATTTTTAGTCCTTCCCTCATTACACACAAGCAGCATGACCTTGATCAAGTTATTTTAATAAAAGATCATTGCAAATTGAGAACAATATTACATCTCACAAGAAATAAGCCTGTAAGAACTAAATATAAATCATTTTTAAAGGTGCCTAGCACAAAAGTGCTAAATATATGCTACATGAAAAATCATGTTATGTAATTTAGTACCACCTAAAGTGCTGGATACAATTTCTCTAGGTGCATTAAAATACTTTTAATGTAGCATTGCTTTATTTTTAAATATGCTTAGATGTTTGTTTTGATTTTGTATATGCAGAAGAAATTTAATTAATGCCACGGTGATCCTCAGGCACTAATGCAATTTTTATGGCTCTTTGTTAAAGTACATTATGAACTATGTATATGACATTTGTATGCTTCTAACACATTGAAAAATTAGTAGTAAACTACATGATTGCTGTTTACTGTATCATTAGGAATGTCAAATAGAATTTATTTTACCACTCTCTTTACAACCCTGATTCTTCATGTTCTTTTTGTGTCTAACTTAAGCTTTCCAGTTTGATAGGTGAAAACAATACCTCACTGTTTTAATTTAAAATTTTTGAGCAGTAACAAAGTTGAACATTTTCCCAAAAGTGGTATTTGAAACTTGATAAGACATTTAAAAAAATAACTTGTTGCTATTATGTTTTATCTAGATTCAGTTCAATAGATGTAGTTCTTGTGTTGTGCTACTTGATTGCCACCTTTAAAATTAATTACTTTTTGTTTATCCTTCTTCTTCAAGTACAATAAATCATGCCATTCATGCAAGTTCTTACAGAGACTTAATTGCTTCTTTGAAAGGTTTGGCAGATACATCAAGCCAGTTCATTAATGCACAGATGATTCTTTCACATTAAGAAAGACACGTTGGAGCACCAGAAATGTCACGGCAGTTATTATGCACAAAAAGCATAAAATGGCAACCATCAAAAGGTGAGCCCTTATTCAGTTGGGATCAAAAATAAAACTGCAGCAATTCCTGGGTGTAATAATGAAGAGATATTAGATTATTTTAAGGTCATGCAAGGAGAATCTTTCATTTTTCAACTTTGTCCCTTTGAGGAGAGATGTTTTTGTGTGCTTTATGACTTTGCTCACACAAGAATCTGGAAGAAACAACAATTTTTACTACTTTAATACATTTATTTGTATTCCTTTGCCCAAATGTTTATTAACTACGTATTATTTCCAAGCACTGTTACATGTGTATCCTTCCTTAGTAATGTGGATTTTACAAGAAATAAATTTTTAAAATGTGTTACATAATTAAACAGACAAAATGCAATGACAAGGTTAAACACAGAGTTTGGAAATTCAAAAGTCAACAAGCTCTGATAGAATAACTATTCTATCAGAACGGGGTCAATATTTCATAGATTTTCATTACTATTAGAAAACACTTATTTCTCATGTGTTAAAGCAGTCACTTAATCACTGATACGTATATTCATCTATTTGATCCTTCTTTCACTAAATAATGAACTAGAAATATGTCAACGGTTAATTAAAACGTATTTCATTTTAATAACTTTGAAAAACTAGATGACTTCCCCAAAGTCACTCCATATTTATTAATGTAAAACGTATTTCATTTTAATAACTTTGAAAAACTAGATGACTTCCCCAAAGTCACTCGATATTTATTAATGTAAACATTACACATAAAGACATTTATTTTTGAGAGAGTATATAGCAGAAAAAGCATTAATCAAAATTTCTTGATGGCAGCTTTGCCAGGAGCTCACTGGAAGCAAAATAGGCACAAACATATTTTTCTGAAGATTTTATTCTACTTTGAGAAGACAGTAGGTTTAGTAAATATGAATTAAAAAGTGAATTACAAGGAGATACATTGTATAAAGAAAATAAAAAGGAAAAGAAGACAGCAATTAGGAATTTAAGGTGAGTATAATTCTACAAAACAGTGCAGAAGGAAGATTTCACTGCGAGCATGATCTTTAAACATAATAGTACAAGTTTCAGTGGAAAATATTTCCATAAGAAGTTTGTGGATTGTTCTGATTGAAACAGAATTTGACTTGAGTACAATGAGTTATCAGCAGAAAAATTGGATTTGTAGCAAAAACATTATAGAGCAACGACTACAGATTATAATGAAGCTCAGATTTTGGTGTAGCAAGTAAAAATTTTCATGGGTGTCAGCTTTGCACATTCTGTTAATATAGTAAATCTTGATAATGTAAAATAGCACAATTAGGTATAAACTCGTTTATTTTCTAAATACTCAAATGATCAATATTGAAGTAATATACAAAGAATATTGCACTTTATACAATTCAAAGAGGCAAAACTAATTCAATATTTACAAAATTTTTTTGTTAAAGGTGTTTAATAATCTAGGGAAAATAATTTTCTAAGAAAGTTTTCTATTTATATATGTGGAGTTTATTTTATTTATGAAAATGATAAAAATTATGTTTTCAATTTTATTGTCATAGCTTTTAAACAATAAAATCATTTTGCCATAGGAAAGTTACTTTGGTGTGTTAATGCATTTAATTACTAAAACACTATAAATATGATTTGAGTGTCTAAATTGTATCTTAAACTTCATATAATGATCATGACTTTCATAATAATATAGTTCCAACTTAAGTATTCAAAAATATCCTCAGAGCAACATGCACTCAAACTGTATTTTACCCTTCCCTACGTATTTGCTTTTCTCCTATCCTAAATATACCTTTGTGTACTTTCAGTGACTTACCTTTCACTGTTTTTCCTCATTTAAATTATTGTAAAAGTTTCTTTATGGACCAATTTCTAACCTCATTTGGTCTTTACTTTGATCAGAAGTAATCAACAATAGGAAAATTCAACTGAGGACACAATATTCATTCATTCATTTTCCCCTGTTGTGTGAAGTAATTTAAAATATAGTAAATCAATATTATGAGGGTAAGATTGAAAATCCAAACACTCCTTCCCTCATAAAAAGCCCCACTATATTTTAATGAACTCAAAATTGACAGAAAATATGTCACGTTTGAGTCTTATAGACACTTCATAAACTTTGGGGCTTTTTTTTGAACAACACATCATCTATTCTCTTGAATATGAGGCCGAGGAGATGTTCTTGTTGATTAGGTACAGTAAAGAGTACTGGGCTAGTTTGTCTTACACAATTGAGCCCCCTCCAGTCAGCTCAATCAACCTGTCTAGCTGCCTTTTGTCTTTAGTATATCTTCATCAATAAGATAGTAGCAAAAATAAATCAAATTTACAGAACTTAATCTTCCAAGGGCTGAGCTCAAAAAGATATCGAATGAAGGTGAAGCCAGTGGTACATAAAGTAAAGAATTGGTCTTTGAAATCCTCAGACCAGTATATTTTCTCCAAGGACTAATCTGTAATATTAGCAGCAATAAAAGGCTCACCATGTAGACTAAATTAAATCCATATGAGGTTCTGTAAGTCATTTCCGTTAGATGGTTAAGTCAGCAGTATCAGCGCAATGGAATTTGACACATCATTGGCTGCATTTACATAAATCTCCTAACATGAAGGTAGACTAGGAGAGTCTCAGAAGTTTCACTGAATCTTTAAAGAAAATAAAACTACTACATCTTCTAATCCCAAACAAATTAGTAAAACACAAAGTAAGTTTATCAACGTTTGAGTAAAACATGGTTTAAAATACAACTACTCAATTATTACATTATATTTACAATAGTATATCAATGTTTGACTATTTAATAACCACAAAGATGAAACACATTAATAAAAACTTTCTGTGTTATATAAATATTAGAGACTTTATTAATATGTTCTAAAATTCATCTATATTTTGTCACAAAATAGAACAATGTGGTCATCAAAATTTGTATTGTTTCTTTTTTAGTAATGTTGGACTATTCTGACATCTTGTTATTGGTGCTGAAATTATGATTTTTCTGGGTCATAAAAATGTGAAAAATGTGGATTTGGGTGAAGTTCTAATTATCAAAGTACATTGTGACTCTTCTTTCCTTCTGCCACAATAACCAGCAGTACTCTTCTGTACTATTGTCCAAATATGGAGAGGTTCAGAAGCAGAACTGTCTCCATGCCCAATATGAGAAGGTAGCACAAAAAAGAAACAAATAACTCTTTTTACATTTCTGCAAGTTTTATGTAGGTTTCTTACCAAAGCATATTCTTAATGCTAATTATTGAAGTACCTTGTGTTTGTGAAGAAACTCAAGTATAGATAGATATTCTCCTTGTAAATATTCTTCGTATCTTTCACTTCATTATCTTTTAAGTATCCAACACAAGATATAGGCACCAAGTACAAATAATTTTTATTTAATCAAACAAGATATGTTTTATCAATTGTATGTGAACACTACCACCATCTTCTCATTTTCTCTTATTTAGTCACCAAAATGTAATGATTTTCTTATTGTATTTCTCACCAAGCTTTAGAAAAATTAAGTAACATAAAGAGTGTGACAATGGATCATTATTATACATTAATCACTTTCTTATTTACAAATGTTTTAGTTGAAAGACAGCTTATAAATGCACAACAAAAAACAAAATAAACATGAACATCATCATTACTCCTAGAAAATGGGGAGTTTGATGATGCGGATATTATGTTTGCATTTTCCCTGAGGGTCCATATGTTAAAGGCTTGTTTGGCGGTATGTAGGTTTCACATGGAGGAGGTGTAACCTTCAGGAAGTGGGCCTCTGAGAAGAAAATTAGGCTTTGGAATCACATCTGTGAAGATGTTGAGACTTTGACCACTTCCTCTCTTTGTCTTTGCTTCCCGGTTACCATAAATTGAGAAGATTTGCTCAACTCCGGTTTCCTGCCTTAATGTTGTACTTTGGAACAGGCCAAAAAGCAACACAGTCCACCAACGCTAACTGGAAAATGAGAAAAAGAGTAAGCCTGTCCTCAGGGAAGAAGATTTCTCAGGTACTTGTCACAGCCGTAGAAATCTAACACAATACTTCAAGACCTGGGAAGCTCCGTTTTATTTTATTAATATTAGTCACCACTGTTTAGCTTCTTCAGAATGATTAAGCTTGAAGGGTTACTCTAGACCAAACTGTGTATTAATATGCAATATGAAATGCAGAAATTAATATTCACTGAGAAAGTGAGAAAAAGAACTTCAATCTAAAGTACTAAGAAAGCATAAACAGAAAAAATCAATTTCAAAAGTCAACCTCTGAACACAAATCTCAGCAAAGTCTTTATTCTTATTTCATACAAAATAACTGCAAATATTTTTGGCAATAAGGAAGCCAATAACTGTTAGACAGGTAATCAGAATGCTATTTTACTGTTCTTCTGTGGACCTTACACATATCCACAAACATTCACTGTTCACGAGAAAGAATAATGAAACATAGCATCACATGGGTAATCATTTGTGTTTTTCAGCTGAAATTCATATGAAAGTGGACAGAAGTATGAACAGTCTAAAAAATAAAGTACCTATACTCAGCCTCAGGAACAATTCATAATGAATATTATAGTACTTAAAAATTGGTTCTTAAGAAAAAAAAACACATAAACTAATTTATCCAAGAATAGTGCATAGACTAAACATTATGAAAACTAATGTATATTTTTTAACCTAGACTAGACTTGAAGATAAAATACTTTTATGGTAACCTAATGTAATTGAATTTTCATAATTTTACCATATCTATCACAAATTTATAGGAAAAGATCTCATATGTATTTAGAAAAAAATAATGTGGATGGGAAAAAGAGCTTGTGGCTTTCATTGTATAATAAAGTCACTCTACAATTTATTCAGGAGCAGAGAAAACTAGTAAAAGTTATAAATATTAGAGGTCAATACCATAATGAAAAATGATGACATTTTCCAAGAAAAAAAATCATGAAACCTGAAGAAGAGTAGAAATTACTTTCCAATTACAACATGTATCAGACCTATTCATAATAATGTCATGGCTTAAATAATAAAAGATTTTACCTAAGATTAAAATATACCTATTAATTTATCTTCAAGATATAAAATATTATACATCCATGTACAAAATGTCTTATCTCTGTTTTACATTTCAAAGTAACCAATGAGTGGTCTTAGAGATTTTATTGCCTGTGGAATGAGTTATAACCAGTTATAAAAAGTAACATAATTCAGAGATATAATTGTATTGATCAAAATGCACAATTATCATGTATTTTATTACCAATAATAAAATCACTCTTGTATATCAAGTTTGAAATGCCTTAAGCACAAATGAGAAATCCTTTGTGCAGTTTTTGAAGAGCCAAGTAGGACATTTAGTTGATGATGTAAGCTGGTCTCTTGTGATAATATGATCTGATGTTTCTGTTTTAGTTCTATGTAGATAAGTAATTAGAAACTCACAAAATCTTGATGAAATGAGCTTATGAGAGATAACTCATCATTTATTATTACTGAATAAAACCCTCAAATAAATAATCAAATAAAAAGAACAACTTCTATGTTTTTGTTTTTACTTTTGGCACCAGGGATTGAACTCAAGAATTGGCACTTGCTAGGCGAGTGCATGTGTCACCGAGTTATATCCCCGACTGGGACTGCTATGTTACATGTCGCTTGATGAAGAGGACATCGTGAGAAACAAGCTTTTGAATCTAAGATTAAGGCCATAAAGATGAAACGTAAGGGCAATGAGCCTTGAGGTGCCACTTGGTCATATTTCAGTAGAATTCAGTGTTTGAGGCTGTTTTATTAGACAAGATAGAAGTTAAAGACTTGTGCAGTCATTAAGAAGACTGTGCTTGTTATTTTGGTTGAGTTTGTTTAATCTTTGTCCTCTCATTAACCTCTTTTCATATTTACTCACTTGTGTTACAACTGACGGTTTTATAATTTATTTTTCACTCCTTTTCATCCAGCCACTTGAGAAAAATTTGAGTCAGGGAAGACAGTTAAGCTTTTGATTTTGTTATAATAGGATAGATTTTGACAGGTGAAAAAACCAAAGGAGGTCTAATTCAAATTCATAATGCATTTGTCTAAAGCAAAATATAAGTCTAGCAAGGAATTCTAACTAGTTATTAAACATCTTGGCAATGCCTATGTTAGGCTAAGATTAAAAAGGCAACGTCCTCAAGGAATTAAATCATTAGTATGTACTCTTTTGTATGTTGGATAATCCATCTGATTAAACTTGTTTAATTTTTTGATGTAAAATTATACACCAATTCAAAAATATACTAGAGTTAAATAAAACATGTACTTAAAAGTTGCAAAATCAAGAAAATCATGTCACTGAGTATTGACTTATGCACCTAAGAATAGTGTTTTTTTATCAATGTGACATATTTAATGTGAAATATATACAGTTATACTGATTAAATGCAGCTTTAAAAATTTAATTTTAAAAGAGCTACTTTTTTTAACAACTACATTTTTGCCACAAATCTGTTGGTCATTTAGACACTTTATAGATAATCAGATGCTAATCAGAATGATTTCAGTTTATGCTTGGGATAAGCTGATGAGTTGGTCAGACTCATCTTTAATAGATTCCATTGCTTACCTAGTGGTTCCGTAGTTATTTGCTAATTGAGTAGCTTGGCGCTGCATTTCTTCATAAGATTTAAAAATGCAAGCCTGGACTTATTCTCATGGTAGAGGGGATTCCATAAGCATGAACAGAATTGAGCAAGACCTTCTGATACCCAATTCTGAATTAGCAAAACATTGCTTTAGCTGCATTATGTTGACCACAGCATGTTACAAGATTCCAAATATTTTAGGTAAGAAAAAAAGTCTCTTGACAGAACAAATTGCAAAGTTAAGCTTCAAGAGAATATTATACAGGGAAGGGAATATAATACAGGGCTTATACAGTTAAGATTCAAGAGAATATTATACAGGTCATGTGATTAAATGTGCCAGAATATTTTGTACATTTGTGCACATATGTATATATTTATGTATGTGTATATGTAATACTATTCCTTCCATACAGACAACTGTTTAGAATGCTAAGGAAAAAGATTTTTCGTTTGTTGATATATAGCTACATGCTTTGCTTTTACACACAACAAAACCAGTTGAAACCATACTGTTCCGTGTGGTTTTACAAGTGCTAAAACTAAGAACATCAGAAATTCACAGAGATAAAATAGCCACGGAGTTCTCTAGGAATAAAGGTCTATAGTCACAAAAACATTTCATTTTCAACAATTTGAGTTGCCTTAAAAGCATTTTACATTTGATGGGTGTATATATTGAGGTTTTTTTGGGGGAAATTCAGATAAGCTATGATAAGAAAAATTTTAAGAATTATTTGGAAGTTTATGAATATTTTCTAAACAATAGAGTGAGTCCAAAGTTGTTATCATTTCTGAAAATCTTCCTGAATCCACTGCTACCCTACAGGGTCCCAAGTAGTGGCATCTATTTTCCTGCATTTGCTGCCTTGTGATTTTTTTTAACAATAAATGTGACAGGAGTTGCATTGTACCAGTTATAAGTCTAGAGCTCAATATTTTCTATAAATGTGCCCTCTCTCAGGACTCCTAACTCAGTGTGAACAATCTAAGCTGGCTTTCTGAGGGAAGAGAAATCACAGGTATCTAAGTCAGGTCAATACATCTTTCCCAGGTTATGTTCAAAGTTTGTGAAGGCCTCAAACTAAGATTAGCACAGCTGAAATAAGCAGTTGCTCATAAACTGATACCGTTAGGAGCACTGAATCACTGAGTCATTCCAAATTATCTTGGAAAGTTATAGAATCAAATTATCTCTTTATATTCCCTAGGCTAGTTACAAGATGAGATGATAAAACATTAATAAAATATAATCTCTTAATTATATATTCTTATATAGGAATAAAAGTAGTAGGGCCTAAAGAAATACTTTAAGCAATTGCTAATGAGCTAATCCACATTAATTAAATACAAAATGGCCAATCTATGACTATGCGAGAATATACTCAATGATTCTATTTTTTTGTAGTATGCCTAAGTGTAAAATATTACCATTAAATATATTTTATACAAGGCACTATATCTGCTAAATTCTTGTAATACTAAATTAAAAATTAATTGTAATACTTATATTTTAGTTGCAGTAAACTATTTGATCACTGCTAAGGACTTGTGAATAATTCTTTGTAAAATCTTTGTCTTTTAGTACATGATTACTCTATTAATACAATAAATTTAATTTACAAAAACATGGATTGTGACGATAACTTAAAATAATACTTTTGGAAGTTTTAAAACAGCGAGTATGCATTCTTGTAATAGGAAATGAGAAATATAACAGAAAATTCAAAATATAAAAACTAACAAGTAGCTTTGTATCATATTGAGACCAGATGTGTTCATCTGGCCCACCCCATGATTGGACCACCACACCCAGTCAGCCTTGACGGACTGCATCCTGCTGCTTTCCGTAGATAGCGTGGTCCAGGTCAGCTTGTCCTAGTCCAACTTCAATGCTTCACTTTTTCTACCAAAAATGCCTCCTGTTTTATAACCTGTTCCAAGGACTGTCTAGCCTAGTCAAAGACAAGGACATATATGATTTTAGCCAGCTCCCTGCTCCAACTCCATCCCAAGTCTGTCTTGCCTTATGATAATCCCTCCAACAGCATCTGCCCAATTTTCCTAACAACATGTGACATAGTCTGTAACTGCTTCATTACCAGCTTTTGTACTTCCTGCTCGCAAACCCTATGTAAGCAAAATGCAAATGTGACTCTGGCCGGGGTGGTGATCTGGAACTGGTCATCCTGCCAGTCTGCTAGCATCATAGTTTGCCTTTGTACTTCTGGTTGTGAGGCATCTTCCTCTCTGTTTAGTACCAGATTTCTGCAACATTCTAGACACAGAAAAGCAGAGTAAGTAAGAAATGAGTAAATAACATTTTAATGATAAGTTTTTATACTTATATGCTGATTATTGATATTTAGCTGTTGGAGTTATATTTCAAGGAGGAAGCTTCTATCAATTTTGTACTTGTACTGGTGTTCTTTGTACTTGAGTGAAGCTACTTAGCAAAAGGAAGATTAAGCTAGAAAAGAAAGTAACTCCCCAGTTCTACATGGGATACTCCTAGGTTTAAAGATTTACTTAAATGTTTTAGGCAAGTAGTGTTTTTTCCAAAGCTTTGAATCCTAATCACTAAATTGATTTTGTTATTTCTTTCCATCATGCATGTAATTTAGGAACGTTTAAAATGATGTGTGTTCAGCTTTGTCATAGTGAATTTAGGAATCAGAAAACATGTCAAAATATATTAATGCTTTATAAAATTCACAAATTCCTTTCAATTTGTGGTCAAAATAACATGAATCAGGGTACATATGG
The DNA here is from genome assembly GCA_004027455.1 of Hydrochoerus hydrochaeris. Lineage (NCBI taxonomy): Eukaryota > Metazoa > Chordata > Mammalia > Rodentia > Hydrochaeridae > Hydrochoerus > Hydrochoerus hydrochaeris. Next base: position 67,661 of record PVLA01006443.1, on the reverse strand, counting down.
CTAAGATCTAAATCAACACTGTTCACGCGTCTTTCATTGACATTTTCCCTTTGGTCTGCTAAGTGACAGCTTGTTCATTCATTCTATCATGGGAAATTTAATTTAAAAAGTCATATCTAATTATTCTCTTCCAGGCTTTGTCAGCAACATCGGACAAGGTTTCTTGATAACAAACCAGGGAAATAAAATAATGAATCCCACAGAAATCCCATTCAAATATTTTTATGTAGTATAGAAAGAATACTAAAATCTCTAATGAATGTTTTCATATTTCAAGTGAATTTTATCATTGTGCACATGGAAGAGAATGTAAAAGCTCTTTTAAACAATGGTCACACCCTGACAGTTAAGTCTTGTTTTATTAAATCTTTCTTTCTTCCATTACTCAGTACCTCACTAAGATATGGATTTGTATCTATACTGAGTTATAAACCTCAAGAGGCCTCTTCTATGGAATGTATTTGAAATTTCCAAATTTTCCTTAGTGGCTGAGATGGGCAGAACATTAGATGTCTTTCTGTCTCTACCTCAGTCTCTGGTCTCTGTCTCTCTGTCTCCCTGTCCCTTTCTGTCTCTCTCTTTATGTCTGTCTGTCTCTCTTTCTGTACTTTCTCTCACTCTTTATTGGCTATCTCCACTATTCAGGTTGAATTTATAAGTTGAATTACATCTTCAAGTTTGTCATTTATGTGGCTGTGACAGCAGTCTGTGGACAGAACCCAAGTTCAAGAGAATGGTTTATTGGGAACATATCCTGAGCCCATTGCTGAATTTCTCTTATAAGATCCTAATTTATTTCAGGCACTTCCAAATTAGTGCCAAAACATGGAATAAGCAAATTAATTACAGAAGCTGGACATTCACATACAATTTTACTACCACCCTGCAGCACACTAAAAGAGACCAGATGATGAATTTTCTAGATTTTCTCCTATGACTTTAACTGGTAATAGTTACTATACAGTTATAAAGCAAGATTTGTGTAATAACTGAAAATAGTAAACAATCATTTTTAAATAGTTTTGGAGATGTGTGATTATAAAATAATGAGATAGAACTCAAATATAATGGAATTTAAGAAAACTCCATTAAAACTCATTTGTTTGCTCAAATCTTGACTTTTTCTATACATTTGTTCACTTCTCTCATAAGAATTTTCAAATGTACATTCAACTGTGAATATAACAAGGTTCACATCTTGCAACCCTTATCTCATTATACATGCAAAGATTGTCTATATGTCTATTTTACTGCAAAAAATTGCAAAGCTTCCAGTGGTCAGAAAGTGTGATACTGGATTTTTCATTCCTATATTTGTGATAAGAAAGAAGAGTGTGATTAGTCTGTTGAGGAAGCTTTTGCCAAAAAACACAAACAAACTTGATTCCACAAATATTAGTATAACATGAATGTGAAGAGTGGCATAAATTATGACTACATATTCAAAAATAAATTCAGAAACAGTTCATATTTGTTATATAGATGCAATTTCTATTTCTACAATATTACAGTGTGTGAAACAGCTGAATATCCTTTTACCAACAAGCCGAAGCACAAATTCCCTGCCTAGGGAATCAAGCAATCAGCATTCTTGTTTCAACTCTGCTGACTTCCGTGGCTAGACAGATAAAGACTTCATGCTGTCTTGGGGCGAACTTCTTAGTTCTGAAGTGCAATCTTTGATTAGATTGTCAGATGTTCTGAAAGAAGTGGGAGGAGTTGAATGTTTAGTGTCTGTCTTTCCACGCTTCATGCTCCTAGTTTATGAAATACATTGTAATCCTCAGAACCAGCGTGAAAACATATTCAACCCTATAATCTGTACCTCTGCAGGACCAAATAATTTTTGTTATACAAAACAAGACTATAATGGTAAAAATGGGGAACAATGTATAATCTAATAAATATAGAATATAATTTTAAAAATAAGATAATCAAATATATTTTTATTGAATTCTCTAATTGAATTTAGGACAGAAGTTGTATCTTGGATTTGATTTTGTAAGGAAAAGCAAATATTTAATAAAATTTCCAATTTATTTTCTAATAATGAATATTTTTCATATTAAAAATATATAGCAGCTTTACTGAAATGTTTATGTGTCATAGATTTCATTTATTTAAAGTACAAAGTTCAAAGTCAATTGTGGTAGCCTGTGTCTGCAATCCCAACGCCATGGAAGACAGAGAGAGGCATTAAGATCATAAGTTTGACTCAAACTCAGGTAATAAAGAAATTTCATTAGAGTCTGGACCAAAATTTAAAAATAAAAGAAGTAATGGGAAATGGCCTAGGGAAGTAGCTTAGTACGAAGGCCCTGAAAGCTAGCCTAGAAAAGCAATGTTTATAAATAAAATTCAATAGAATATTTATATTCAAAGATATATAATCATTCCATAATAAATTTTGTATTACTTAACCATAAAACAATCCATGCACCATTACTAATTTTTCCCTACTACCCTCAAATCATCCATCCCAAGAAAACCGGTCATATGTTTTCTTTATAAGTTTGTTTATTCTTGAATTTTATATAAATTGAATTATATATTGTGTGTGACTCATTTCTTGCTCTTTTTTATCCCAAGGTGAGTGCTGGTTTCACTTACCATATTGTTTTCAAGTTTCATCCATTCTTCAACATGCATTGATATTTTATTATTTTTCCTCCAAATAACACTATTCTTTGTTGAATGGATATTTTATTTAACCATTGACTATATTATGGGCATTTGGATTATTTCCACTTTGGATTATTTCCACAAGTTGCTATGATAATTTGTTTACAAGGTTTTGTGTGGACGTGTGTTTTCGCTGCTTTTCAATATACAGTGTGGTATAAAATTACATGACCAAATAGTACCTCTGATTAATCTTCTGAGAAATAGCTATTTCATTTCTTTTCAAAGGAGTTATATCATTTTGTATACTAAGAATTCACAAATGTGTTAGAATTTTTTTCATAACTTTGCCAAAATTTGTTATAATCTCTCTTGTTTACCGGTATAATTTTACTGGGTTTAAAGTGATGTTTCTTGTCAAAGATTTCATTTTCCAAAAAAGTTATTACATGAGTACATTTTCTTGTGCTTCTTGGTTATCTATATATTTTCCAACGAAATACATACATTCAAATGATATATTTATATTTTATTGGATTTTTAAAATAAGCAGTAAATTACAATACTTCTTTATATCTTCTAGGTATGTACTCTTTATCAGATAAATTAATTGCAAATATATCCTCATGCTAAACACTAGCTTTCTCAATAATAGCTATGCGCTTGCAAAGCAGGTGCTTATGCCACTAAGCTAAATCCCCAGCCCTAAAGGATCCTTGGTCTTTTTTTTTTTTTTTTTTGGTACCGGGGATCAAACTCATGACCTTGCACTTGCAAGGTGGGCATTTAAGACACTGAGCTAAATCCCCAGGCTTGGTTTTTTTATTTGTTTGTTTTATAACTTACCTTTTTGTATTGCATTTGCATCCTTTTGTATTTTTTCTAATAATACAAAAATTCATTTGTTTAACTCCAGGTAACAAGGGATTACTGCAATCCAGCAAACTGAAACCTCTGAGTGTCATCTAAGCATTTTTCAGTTTTAATTTGTCTTTAAATAGTAAAACTTTTAATCTCTATTCTTGGAATGTGTTTCCTTCTATTTATATAATGAAGGGATTTATAGAATACTTTGGAAAACAATTCACAATCATCTGTTATTTGGGAGGTGGCCAAGATTTGGCCTATTAGTATTACCTATAATTTGTCATTGAAGACATATGGGCCTGAAGTTTTTTTCTTAGAAGTCTTTATATTACTAATGCAATCACTGATATGATTCTACTTAGAATTTTATTTCTTTTTGAAGCAGTTCTGATACTTTGTGTCTTTGTGTTTCAATTTCATTTACTGTAATTGGTTCAGTTTTTTACCTCCATTTTAGTTAACTTATTTCTGTAAATTGCATCTAAATGTACTCTTCTTATTATTGGTTTGGTAATTGTAAATGTTATCCTTCTTTATATTAGGTTTTCTAGCTAAAGTTTTGTCAATTGTATTTCTCATTTCAAAGAACCAACATTTTTGTGGGGGCTGGTAGATATATAGGGCTTTAACTTTTATATAAATGTCTCACAAAGTGAAGTTACTAGACTACAAAACCTGAAAGCTAATTTTCTTTAAAACTGAGATTTTGAATCTGACACTCAAGCTATCACCAAAGAAACATGAGTTGATATACAATATATTCTGGAAGCTGTCAACAAAGTTACATTAAAGACTTCTAAAACTCTAGCATTAACAAATACTCATATTCTCTTTCAATATATATGAATTATTATCCACAGAATCCCAGAGATCTTTAGATCTTGGATACAAGAAATCCAAATCAAATGATTTCAAATTCTCGCCTGCCACCTTTTAGTAGAGACACAGAAAAATAACCTCTCTGTTCTTCTTTACTCCAAGTGACTTTCTTGAACTGAAATACATGTGCTATGGTTTGTATCTGAGTATCCCCCAAAGTCTCATACAGTCATGGAGCAGCTGAGTCTAGCATTTGTGACTGGTTCATTGTCTCATGTTAGGATTGCAGTGTGAGTGCTACAACCACCCAGAGGTAGACAGCAGGGATACTACCTAAGGGAAGAAAGGATGGGTTCTTTTCTCTTTTCGGCCTCTTTCCCTTTTGCTCTTGTCTCTTGTGGCTGCCATGAACTGCTGCCCCTGAGCCACACCACCTTGCCTTGGAGCCAGCTAAAAATGGGCTGAACCTCCAAAAACTGTAAGCTAAATAAACATTTCTTTCCTTCATTTTTGGTGTCAGGTATTCTCTCAATGAGAGAAAAATAACCAAGACAGCATGTTGTTCTGGTACACAGGCACTGACTGGTCAAATAGTCTCACTTTTTCACCACAATCAGCTTCTTGACAGCTTTTTCTGAAAGGAAAAAAACAACAAAACAAACAAACAAAAACTTTAGTTATTTTTAAGTTTTCCAATCTTTGTTCCTTAGAAAAACATCCTCTTTGCCTTGCCTTTCTCTTTCTTTCTTTCTTTCTTTCTTTCTTTCTTTCTTTCTTTCTTTCTTCTTTCTTTCTTTCTTTCTTTTTCCTTTCTTCTTTCTTTCTTTCTCCTTTCTTTTTTTTTCTTTTGAGGGGTACATTGTCAAGACAAAGTAGTCAGGGAAAATGAAATGAGTACTTTTTCTAAAAAAATGTGAAAGTTGTTATAATCAACCTAGAGTCACATTACCAGCCTTAACAAAAAGGATATCAAAGACAAGTTCCAAAGTATGCCTGCCTGATAGCAACTAAAAAACAACCCTGACAACACTGCAAGCTTATACAGAAGCCAGCACCACCGTAAAACAAAAGCTCTTTTAAAAAATAATTCCTTAATAGTGCCATCTGTCTTGAACATCTGCTCAAGTTCAAACTGATGCCATTTTTGTTATTAATTAGTGACCAAATATTATTGCTTCAAAATACCTGATTCAGTCATCCTCATTTTTATTTTAAAAAATTTCCTTTTACCTCCAACTTTTGAATATGCTCATAGTTCACTATGCACACATATTAATATAGTGCACTGTATTTCCAAAACATTACAAATTTTTTAGAAAATTTCCCTAATTGCTTTTTGTTTTAAGTTTAGGTTGTTGTATATGTCAGCTAAAATAAGACTTGAAGCAAGACCACTTCTGCTGAGAACTGGTTACTTCTGGGTTTGTTGACAACCCTGAGCCCTTTATGATCTTGGTTTCCTTGATGTACCTTTCTCTGAAGAGGTGAGTCTTCCTTTTCCTTAGGTAAACCCTCCTGCCCTATTTTGACACAGGCTGCTGCCATCTTTGATGGAGTTGTTTGGGAACTATTTATTCATTAAGGATAAAGCAAACCTTCATTAGGCCACATTTGGGAGAGTGAGTCTATTAAGTTTCAGTTTGCAGGTACAAATTTTATTTCATTTGAGAGGTTTGGACAATGGTAATTTGATGTTTCTTTAGGTTCTGTTTTTAACATTGGAAAAATATAATTCAGATTTCTCAGTGTAAGCTACCTCAGGAATTTGTAGAAACAGATTTGACAGAGTTCCTGCAGCCACTGGCTCTAGCATTGCAAGTGCTTCACTTAAACTCTCTAACATTGCTGAGTACCCAATAATTGCAAGGACTTTGTGCTTCTAATTCACTTGTAGTTGTTTATGCCTAGATCAATATTTTCATTTGAGCTCCATTTTTAACTTAGAAATTTCTTATTTAACACTAGCATAATTCCTAAATTACAAATGTAATTTTATATTTTCCTGGAATATCTTTGAAACAAAAATACTCTGTACTTCTTCTGCTGCTTAAATAAATCTTTGTTCTAGTTATGAGTACTACCAATTTAAACTTCTAATTGAAATTCACTTTTGATGGCAGATTGTTACGCATAGATATACATGAAGGAGAAAATGGTTCTATTGGCTGTAAAAATATTAATAATTACATTATTACCTAATTCATCTGATATCATTGCTGCAAAGAGAAAAATTATTTGCTCAAAGTTTTACAGGATGTAAATAGAATACCTCAAATTTGAGAAAAAAATAATATATGTTTATTTTTAAATGTTCATATCGTGTGCTTTATAAATATCTATTTTCTGCATAAATCCATGTTTATTTGTATTAAAAACAGCTACTTTATTTCAGCTAACTGCAAAACTTTGTATGAAAACAGAGGGTCCCTTCTGAGAAATATTTTGTTTCTTGTCTTGTTTCTCTGAAACCCCCATCGTTGATGGTTACAAGAGTAGCGTATAATTTAAGAACAATGTTATTCCAAAGGATATATTTGACATTTGCATATTTCATATTTTTAGTAATATGTAGAGAATTCCTAGATCATTATTATAAAATATTGAAACTTTTATATTCTACTATTTTCATAAAGTTATAAATAGATTGCAAATATTTGATACTGCTATGATTTGGGGGGTGTTTGTCAATGAATGCCATCTTTACAAAGATTTCTAAATTTAAAACAATCAAATTTTGACCAAATTTCTTCTTTGTCCATGATCTTGAACCTTGAAGAAATTTCTTAAATTAATTTAAATATTTTAAATGATAGACATCAATATAGTCATTACTAGACTTTCTTGTATCAAAAAGATAATTATTGTAAACTTTTAGTAAAGAACTTGATATTTCCTAGTGTTATATAGATGTTGCCTATTTCAGTAATTCTACAGCACATTTAAGTAAATTATTAAAATAGTAAGATATTTCCCTGATTTAACACTGAATATTACTCTAGTGAATTAGAATATATATTCCTAATCTATTATGACTGGGCCGTACTAACCAAGTCCATAACCGTCTTTCTGTGTATGTTGTTTATATTGAATAGAATTTATTTTTGAATATAAATCATGCTATCTGAATGTTGTGAATTTTTTTTTTAGCCAGAATCTTAAAGCTTCTTCTCACTGATGATTTAAAACCCTTCTGAAATTTTCTGTATTGTAATTTAATGATACTTAAAGTGTCTTCTAGTTACATTCATAAGCTTTTTCAAAAAATGGAAAGAACAAAGAAAAAAAGAAAGAAAGAAAGAAAGAAAGAAAGAAAGAAAGAAAGAAAGAAAGAAGAAAGACATAGATACTCTATTATTATTTATTTATTACAACCAATTCCTCTATTAAAGGAAACTATTATCCCTGCTTACATAGTGTTATGGATTAAAAACTGATGGTCAACTTAACGCCAGCTGGGTTACTTCAGCAGGGCGCCTAAGCGTAGATGTTCCACCTGAGCAAAGTGGCCAGCATAAATGGAGACGTGAAGAAGGAAAAGCTATCACGTTAGTGCTTTAGTGAGTTGGTGTGTTAATGCGTTGAGGTGTTGTAGGTTCTCCTACATGTTGCTGTTTGAGCCATTGGTTCTCCTGGAAAATCTCTAGTCCTCACATCTAGCTTTGCTTCCTGGCTCTGGAGGGGAAGACATGTGCTGCTTGGTCTCCAGGATGAACTCGTCACACTGGCTTCCTGACATGTACTCAACTGTGCTTGTCGTCGTCGGAGCTCGGGGCCTCTGTGTCACCAAGCATGGCTGTGGTGCTTTTCAGGACAGCCCTGGTCTTTGTTCTGAGTGTGACTTTTTGGCTCCAGCATAGAACCCTCAACCTACCAGCACAGCTCCTTCAGCCTGCTGGCATAGACTTTCTGGCTTCCACCGCTGACCTTTGGGCCTTCCCAGCACGGATCCATAAAAGAGACTGGCGTTGAGTCCTTCTTGTGGGCTCTAGACCTCCAGTTGGACTCGTGGGAGGCACTGTCGTGAGCTCTGGGTCTTCATCTGGACTCAGGTGAGACATTGCTGTGGGATTTAGGCCCTTGGCTAAACATTCTGTTTTTAGTGTTGTGGATAGATTTGCTGCATTTTTCTTGGGTGACCATCGTAAAAATAATATAAATTCCATGTTCTGTTTCGAATTGTTCTCTATATAACCTCTGACTACAACACATGGTATGCACCGTTATCTAAATTTTTCTCTTGAATACATTATTAGAAATATTATCCTAGTCTACTGGTACAATTCATGGAATATTTTAAAGTAATTAATCAAGAAGATCCTTAGATGAGGTGACCAAAAGTTTGGTTCTTGTCTTCTTCACAAAACCACCCAGGTTTCCTCTGGTCTCTCTGTCCTTGAGCTCTCCTTCACCCTCCAGGAACAGAATCCAGATAAACAAAACATGGAAGCTTCTCTTCTCTCCACCCTTAGACTGTTTTCTTTAAAATGTATGCAATTGGAAATTCTTTCTCTGCTCTTCTATTTAGAATGTTTTTAAATGTGATTTGCCAGGTTCACAATCCAGTAGTGTCTTTCTTAAGCACCCAAACACAAACCATTTGCTGTGAAACTGTGAGGGCATAGGAGCCTTTCACTGTGCACATTTTAAGAAGTTATAAAGTTACCTCCTGTTATGAAGATAAGAGAAAATTACATATCTTTTTTGTGAGGTTAATTAGAAGACACAACAACCTGTTGTTTTCTTATCATAGATTTTAGAAAATCTTCTAGAGTTTATGTCTTAATAAGCTCCCTTTCTATTCATGTAGCCAAGACAGAGGTTTGATCTTCCTCCCCTGCTGCAATGGTGTGAAGAAAGTCTACCCTGTCAAACTTTGGAATAATTAATTTGTTTTTGACAGATACAGAAATAATACACTGTCACTGGACAATATATTGGGGTAGGGTTTTGTAAATGTTCAGGTAGCTAATATTTTCAAAGCCATTAATTTATGAGAGAAAAAGCTGCTGTATCATTAATTTAATTTAAAAACAGATCAGGTGTGTAATATGCAAGAACATGGAGGAAATATCTTCCCTATGTACATACTGTATTTGTGTGTGTGTGCACTGCCTTGATTTGACATTTTATATTTATATGATTTACATTAGTGAATGCTGAGTTTTAATACTAGTTGAGTTCTTTAACGTTGCTAGCTCTCTTACAGTGTGGCTTTCCTTCCTTGATATCTGCTGTAGTTTAAATATGCTTTGCATCATCCTAAAGTTTCATGTGTTAGAAAACTGATATCTAATTGGCTACTACTGAGGTTCTATGGACTTTAAAGGAGGAGGGAGATAGTGGAGGTCCTTATCTCTGTATCTTCAAAGGGATTTTGAAGTATCTATCAACCTCCCTCTGTCTCTCTCTGTCTTTCTCTCTCTCTATATATATATATATTATATACAGATAGATATAATTGATATATGCATATATATCAATCTTTTTATGAAAATCATTTTGAAATCTCAATCTCTCTCCATGTATATATATATATATATATATATATATGCACATAAACACATATATGCATATATATATATATATATATATGCTCCCTGACTCCAGATATGAATATGTGCTCCATTATGTGCACCTACCATTGTTCTAAATAATCTGATGACACATTCAAAGAACTGCTCTTGACACTAAGCCTGCTCTGTGTCATTGGAACTTGAAACTCCAGAACTTTAATTTAATAACCCATTTCTATATTTGCTTGTGTAAGATGTACTATTATACTAACAAAAAGAAATATAATTCCTTAATTATTATTCATTGTGAGTCACCTTATTAAGTTTTATACATTGATTTTTGTTATGTTCTGTGTTTCTATTTTTATATTTGGTAAATGTACTGCTTAAGTAGTTATATATATTGTATGTTTCTATTTCCATCCACCAGAACCATGGGAAATCATTCTATTATTTAAATTTCTGTGTAAAATAAATAATGACTAATAAATTCATCTATCATGCTAAATAATAAATTGTTACTATAATTTTATGGGACATAAAAAGAATAAATAGTAATTCAAATATCTATAATTAAACTTTACAGCAGGGAAAGTAATAGAATTATGTATGCATAATCTCAGAAGCCCAGAGCAACAGTATTTTGATGTTTTCAAATTATTTAATATTTTAATAATTTGATCAATGCATGCAATTATTTATAATGACAATATTACATTCTATTTATTTTAACACATTTTGCTCTGCTTAAAAATTTAACATATGTATTATTTTAATATTGCCTTAAGGAATGATTAATCATTTTAAAACATTAGGATTGTTTTACTTTATTGCTGAATTTAAGAGGAATTTTGTTTCAGAAAGTTATAGCCTTACTAGTTTTCCTAAACCTTTAAATGTGCTCTATTTTATTTAGTCTCTTGTAGTGTATGTGTGGTACAGAAAGGTCTATGTGATTCTCTGCAATGTCTTGCCATATGAGTGACTTCAGTTGCAGAACTACCAATATTTTCATTTTGCATGTTATAATTACTATATGATAATCAGTTTTTATATTATCTTCCTCCAGGCTTAATGGGTAATTCTAAAGCTAATTACCACTTTTCTATATTTAGTGAGAAGGAGCACATATGAAGATAAAAGAGAAATGTGATATTTATGAGATGTCAGTACACTATAAAGATAGAAATTCTCTAATTATCTCAGAAATATTCATGAAAATTTCAATGCTTTTCTAAGGATTTGACTTAATTGAACAAAAGCTGATTACCTTTCCGGTAAGTTAATGAGAAAGTTGAATTTGCCACAGTTAGGAATCTATTCTCAACTTTAGTATAATACTCCACGAGGGACTTTTCAGTATTAATTATTATTTTAATCTATAGTTGATGCTCAAGGAATCAACTATAAATCTCAGGGAGCTGTGGGTGATGATTTTTTATTTCATAAAACCACTGCAGTGTTGCTATGGTTAACCCTAGTGCCAATGTGTGAAGAAATGAATTTTCATGGCAGTGAAGAAATTAATAAATATTCTGATGCAAGTACAATTACAGCTTTTGAAATGGATTAGAGTTTAAGTAAGTGTCACACTGGCCAGTGTGATGTGTAATCTGTCATTAGAACAGTATTTTCCACACAAATGAGAAACTCAAGTTTTCAAACTCAAGCAAACTGGCATGGTCACAGCATCATTTTCCTTTAAATGCCAAAAGAGTAAGTATCAACATTTAAAAATGCTTGCTTGGCATGAGGCTATCTTTAAGAAGAGTAATAGCTTCTTTGTCAGGTTTTTAAATCTATCATTTCTACAGGAAGTAAATTAATAGAGAGTTGCTACATCTAAAACAAACTTCCCTTATTCCCAGCATACTGCTAACTGGATTTGTTGGCATGTGTTGGCCATGTCAGAATACAGACAAATGGAAAAGTATTTTTCAGAAATTGCCACATGTCTAGGTGGTGCTAATCCAAATGCTAGCAAAGAGGAGTCATCAAGGGTCATCATGAATAAACTTAAAGTTTTGTAATGCAACATAGTCTTATTACCATGAGTTGTTTCTAAAAGGATCCTTATCTACAATATAAACTTTGAGGCAAAAATTAAGCAATGGATTAAGATGAAAGTTTGGAGCACAATGGACACCACATGAAAGTCTGAAAAGATGGGTCAGAAAAATCGCAAAGGCAAGATTAAGTCGAAACAAAGCAAAACAAATGGATGAAGGCAATCCAGGGACCACCTTCGGAGACTCAAGTCATGTATTTGCTATTTGTGATAAAGTCAGATGGGGCTGATTTGTTGACTCGCGATTGAGGTTTGTCAGACCTTGGAATAACTGCCTACGTGTCTACAGTACTCTTCAGCTGAGCAGGCCAGGGCAGCCTCAGTGTCGCCCCATTGCTAATCATCTTTCTGCCTTCACGTCTTGCACCACTTCTTCACTTCTCGGACGTTCTGTTTTCCTGAGTTTGTTGAGTTTAGAATGAAGGATACTGTTCCAGAGACATCATTAGTCAAAACATGTTCTTTTACTTTTTACTTAATGAGCCAATGAATCACTGAACGCCAAGTTTCAGTTCTTTTGCTTTGGATTGTTTATGCTGTTGTCAAGAACTGCATCCCCAAAGTCTACCTGCTCAGTGAATACTATCCCCAGAGTCTACCTGCTCAGTGAATACTATCTCTGCTTAAGTTTCAGACTTAAGTTCCATCCTAACTCTACTGGCCTTTCATCTGTCAGCTCCCGTGATTTTTTTTAGTGTGCTTATATTGAACCGTGTTAACTATTTTAACACTGATTAATGCTGCATGCATGTATGGTTTAAGAAAGGAGAGATAGATTAAAAAAAAAAAAAAAGAACAGTGAATTGTCCCTAAATTGCAAAATAACTGCAGTTCAGAAAGGAGAAGACTGGAAATCTGAGATACCACTGAGCACCTACTGCTGTATAAAGATGGCAGAGCAAAATTCATGCTGACAGCTAGAAAACACTAGCACATTCATAACTGTGAGACACTCACCAGTGAGAATATAGCACAATTTAAAAATAATACGCACACTGTACATTTAAATTATGAGTCTTCAAAGCACCTGTAAGTGTCTGATATGTTTAAATATGTATATTTAGGTAAATATATATATATATATACATCAGTGTTTCATTTAGATCAAAGTCATATAACATGATCTATCATAGTAGTTACAAGTGTGGACTTTGGAGCCAGGTGAAGTTAAGATTTCAGCTTAGGTTCTGCTTATTACTTCAATGAACTTGAATAATTTCTTTACATTTAATTTCCTCTTACAGAAAATGGGATTATAATAACTATATGGTATGGGTCAAGGATTACAGTTGAGAAGTTTTCTACAAAACTAAATAAACAACAACAATAACAACAAAACTGCAAATTATCAGAAGGATTTGGAGTTGTTTGAAGTAGACATTATCGTGTCAGGAACACCATTCCAAAGCACATGGCAGAAACAACTCTGTTTAGAATTTGAAGCCTGTTGCCAAGCCCTGATGGAACACACAGTGCTGCTCACTCCAGAAACTAGACTCGGACACTGGACCTGATTCCACTGCTACCTAAGTCACTAGTTTCCCATTTTTAAAATTAGAAATGGAAACCAGTAATGTTCAAAATGATGGCAGTTACAACAAACTGAGCATGTTATAGAAGAAAAAAAGCCTGAGTAATATTGTCATGTCTCAGAGATTCAGGTATTTGCCTGTACAGTGCAGTGGAACAATAGTATATGTTTTTGTGAAAGTTAAATTTGTTTCTTAATTGGCTTGAGAGATGGCCAGAGAATTTGTGGAAGAGAATTCTGGGTCTATGTGGGGGTGTCAAGAAGCTGTGAATCTGGGAACTTTATCTGGTCACACTCCCCTTCCTAGTGGCTGCTCCCCGACTCTGCTTCTTAGTAGCCATGAAATAAGCGGCTGTGTTCAGCCCTGTTCTTATGCCAGCTTTGGTGTCTGCCAGTCACGCGTTAACCTTGCAATCATGGACTAAATTAAACCTCTCCTCCTTTTAAATCGAAGCTAACTTAGTGCAGCTTCATAGGGCAATGAGACAAAGAATGTAACTCAGAAAATGTCCTGTAGATTTTGGTAAAACAATCCTTGAACTCAACTCTAAAGCTACTAAGAAATTATCATCTTTAAAATAATATTTACAGTGAAATATTTCAAAATGGTTACACATTGTTTAGCATTTAACAGGGAATTTGTCCTGTGCTTTTCTTTCCTGTACCAGCTTGCTTTTGTTTCTCAAATTACTTTAACATTGACTCCTTTAAAAATATATAGGAATTTAATTATCAAAATATGAGGACCAGCTTTTTCTTCAATGCTGAATTTTTAAGACTATTTCCTGTATCCTATGGGATACTACAGTTTTGAAAAGAAGATAAGCCTTGACAGGTGGAAAGAGTTTTCTGTTCACCTAAAGAATACATTTCCCACTTCTAATTAATCACATGTCAGCTGCAAGGCATGTGTAATTAATGGCCCTTACCCCCAAAGCCGTAATGCATAAACACATTGCTTATCTGGGTAGAGAAATATTAGCATGCTGTTGATCACTGCAAATGCATGTCCTCTGCTAATTCTGTAGTGAAGGTGGTATAGTAACATGTCAGAATGAAAGTGGCAAAAACATTACTTAGAAATAAAAATACAATGTAATGCAGAAGAATGTGTTTGCACACACACAAGCACGTGCATATTATATTGAGATAAAATTAATTCAGCTGTATTTATGTTCTTCTTACCCACATGTTCTAAAGACAAGAGAAATAATTACAAAGGTATACATTTGAGTATCTTGCATAATTCTATCTATGGAGTTGAAGAAAACTAGTTAACCTGAATCATCCATTTTATTTTACAAATATAAGAGGAAAGTATAATCCTAATGTTAATTTTAGAAATATGAATGACAAGGTAAGTTTAACCAAGGGCAAGAGATAGAGTTGATATGACATACCATACAGTCACTTGTCAAAGCAAGACACTTTTCAAGATATGGGATGCAAAATCATTACACCTGTATTAAAACCATAAACCATACTAAAAATATAAATAAAACTATTAGAGAAATTAAAGAAAATTTATGGAAAGTCAGCTGTTGATTTGCCACAATCCCTCCCTCTCCAATTTAGAGACTGGAGAATTCATCACCTAAGTCAAGAGTAGAATGAGAAATGGAAGATGTTTCACTTTGTAAACAAGACACAGGTTTACTGAAGTAGGAGTCACATGAACCAATTCAGAACCTGATATGATATTAAAGTTTGAGAGAGTCCATCTGCTTAAGAAAGGACAATAGGAAAAAAAAATCAAAGAAACAAAAAGCCAAGAGTATGTGACAGCAATACAAGAAGCATTGTTAGTCTGTGACTTAATTCTACCACTGTGCTTCTTCAATATGCTTATTTAAATGGAATTATGTTTTTTAAACAATAGTTTCTTGCCTGCATTTTGAAACACCTAAACAGGTCCTGAAAACTTTCTTCAGTGATATTTCGACCCCTGCTTTTAGTTGTTCCATTATAAAAAGTGGTAACTGCTAGTTAATTATTTAATTGGAATTACAAATTTCAACAATAAAAATTGTGTTATGTCTCAAGAAACTTTCTTACAAATTCTACATAAAGTAACTTAAGAAATCAGTTTATTGAAAGCAGCATCACTAGCATAAATTTTGCAAAATTAAAATTTAAGCACTAAAACGGCAAACAACATAACATTTTTACTTTTTATTTTTATTTTTTTTAGTTAAAGTTATCCAATGAATTTTTGTTGACTGCACGCTGTATCTGTAGGACTTATAGTCTTACCCTTTGTGGAGTGATGGTCCAAGCCCTCGAGAAAGTTCCCTCACTTGGTCCATAAAATACATGCATACAAAGAACAACAATAGAAGGGATGTAGCTAAGTGAGTCCCCAGGTATGGTACAGATATTTAGTTTAGGCGCTCAGCAAAAGGAACAATCACTGTCAGAGTATGGAAATAAGACTGAGAATTACACCTAGATCACGTGGGACATGGGTGGCCAACGACTTAATGACCAGTTGAGTCAGAAATCATTCCTCCCACAAATCTGTGGCAATACAATCAGATTTGTTGAACAGAGTGGAGTGATGGGGAGCAATCAGTATTACAGTCAGGGAAACAGTGGCCCAAATGAGAGAAATAATGGCTATCTAAACTATACCAATAAAAGAGATGGAAAAGCAGGTGTATTTGAGAAATCTTCCAGCACTAGTAAGAATCAAGTTGATTTTTTGAGGCATACAGAAGGAAAAAATAAATCTAAAAAGACTTTCCACAAATTTCTCCTTTAGGGAACTAGGTGGCTGACAGTGTACTCACTAAGACAGGAATGACATCAGCTTGAGGTAAAGCTTGCCTTTTAGACATACTGAGTCAAAGATGTTTGTGGGATATCTAAATGGGGATGTTGGTTTGTTTGCTTGTTTGTTTGTCTTTTTGAGACAAGGTCTCACTATGCAGTTCAGGCTGGCCTTGGCAGGTCTCAAACGTGCAGTGATTCTCCTGCCTCAGTCTCCCAAGTGTTGGCATTACAGGCATATGCCACCACACCTAGCTAAATAGGGTTTTAAAAAAAGATAGGATATATAGATGGGGAACGTTTTAAAAAAAAGACGTGAATAAAAGATTTGGAGTAACTGGGTACAAGTCAAAGATATGCAGGAGGTTCCTCAGAAAGCAGATGCAGCCTAAGGAGAGAAGACTGCTGAAAACGGCAGGCAGGAGAGCACTTAAAGAATTAAGGTTGGCTTAGCCTGCAAGCAGAGAAGTAGACCGTACTATCCCCAACCCCTGCGAAGAGAAGTGGAACCAGAGAAGCCAAGAAAGCAGTTGAGGAAATAAAAGTGTCAACAGTGTCAAAAGTTAATGCTCTTGAACTGTGTAAGATGAAGGGTAACAGCAACTGCAGGGACCCTGGTGACATTTGAAAACACCACTCTAATGAATGATTAGGGTGCGAATTCCATTACAGTAGGTTGAAGAGTTGGGTGGGGGGAGCAACAATGTATATGGTCTTTCAAAAAAAAGTCAAGCGCTGTACAGCTTATCATTCCTATACAGTCCTCTTCATCTGATCCCTTACCTTTAGGAGATAAACTCAAAGTACTCCAGTGGAGCTTGCAGAAATCTCAAAGATGTGCAAAGAAACTCTTCTGACATGCTGTCCTCATAATTCGGTTCCTGCTCCACAACAGTACACTGATAAATCATCTCTTTTGTGTGAGAAGACATTAGTGCCTGCAGGCCTCTATGTGACACCACAGCCCCGTGCCTCACTGCTACCCACCACCTTTCAGGCCCAGCCCTGGCTCTGGCTCTTCAGCAAAGTTTCTCCTCCCGCATCAACCCAAGTCGACTGCTCTCCCCATCAGGATTTCAGGCCTGTTGCCCTATTTCACCAAACAGGCTGATTTGTAGAAACCATAAGCTGTTTAAAAGGGATGAGACTGCAGCAGGAACAGACTTTTGTTTTCTTAACCCCTTTGCTAGAATTTCAGTTCTAAGGGAGTACCTTATACCGTTTTGCAGACTGAAGCAACAGAGAGGAAATGATCTTTGTTTCACACTCAGCTACCGTCTTTGTAACTCAATTCATCATCAGGGCAGCTCTCCCTAACCCTCTAAACCTATGACTCTAGAGGTATCATATATTCCCAGGTTTGTATACTCTTTATGCTCCCAAAGAAACCACATATTTAAGTCCATCCTGGAAGTCATAAAATCTGTAATTTGTAGATATTTTAAAAAATTCGGTGTCTCATTTTTCATTGTGTCTTTTATTTGAGGGGAGCTAAGTTTTTAATTCCTTATATATTCTAGGCATTTGTCCTCCGAGGGGTAACTGATAAAATTTTTTTCTCATTTTCTAAGCTGGCTCTTTATTCTGTTGGGTGTTTCTTTTGCTGTGCAGAAGGTTTTTGATTTGGTATAATCCCATTATTTGAGTCTTGATGTTATCTCTTGTACAACTGAAGTTCTGTTCAGGAAGTTCTTGCTTGTGCTTGTGTCTTCAAGAGTTTTGCCTATTGTATCTTCCATCAGATTCAGTCTTTCTGTTTAATATTTAGGTGTTTGATTCATGTTGACTACTTTCATACATGGTGAGAGATGTAAGTCTAGGTTCCATCTTGTGTATGTAGATAGCCAGTTTTCGTAGCACCACTTGTTAAAGAGGCTATCTTTCTTTCAGTGCATATTTCTGGCCCCTTTGTCAAAGATCAGGTAGTCAAATATGCCTGGGGTTGTTTCTGCATCCCCAGTTCTGTTTTACTGATCCACATGTCTGTTTTTGTGCCAGAGCTGTGCTGTTTTTGATCACTGTAGTTTTGTACTGTAACTTGTAATCCTGGAATCCAGGATTGTGACGCTTCCTACCTTATTCTTATTACCCAGGATTGACTTTACTATTCTGGGTCTCTTCTGGTTCCATATGAATTTTACAAAAGTCTTCTCTAGTTCTATAAGGAATTCTGTTAGTATTTTGATTGAGGTTTCATTAAATCTATGTATCAGTTTTGGAAGTAGGTATGGTCATTCTGACAATATTGGTCCTGCCTATCCAGGAACGGGGGATATTCTTTCATTTTCTGTTATCTTTTCTGATCTTATCTTTCAAATTACTATGGATTTCATTATTGAGGTCTTTTACTTGTAGGAGACTAGATAATGAAGATTGTGGCCTAACTGACTTCCCGTGTGAGTGCAAAGGAGAAAGGCAGCAAGCTCTGCTCCTTTGGCAGGGTCCAGGAGTGCTGGCATGTTGTAAGTTTCAGGAAAATTCAACACAGCTAAGATCCAGTTGTTTACCTGGTCATATACTTGAGATAATAGGAAGCAAATAAAGCTTGTGTTACTCTAATTGCTTGCTCATGTGTCTAAGTGAATAAAAAGCAAGGTGAGCCAAATGTTTAGAGTTCTTTGTCTAAGAGAGGCAAGAGTCTCCTGACCCCCCTTTCCAAATTAATTCTGTGTCTTTTTGTTTTTCACCCTTGTTTGTCCTGAATCAGAGACAAACTCGTGGACTGGTTCCTATATTCACTTTCTTTTTTGGTTAATTCCGAGTTTTTAAATTTTTTTTGAAGTAAATGGAAATTTTCATAGTTTCTTTCTCAGTGGGTTCATTATTGGTAAACAAGAATACTACTAATTTTTGTGTACTGATTTTTTATCCTGCTGTATTGCTGAATTTTTTTTATCAGTTCGAGGAGTCTTTTAGTAGAACTTTTGGGTCTTCTATGTGAAAGGTAATGTGATTTAACTTCTTATTTCTATACATATCCTGTATATTTCTTTCTTTTGCCTGACAGTTCTCGCTAGTTTTTAGCATTAAAGAGAACAGGACTGGTTAAATGGATGGACATCCTTAAATCAAAATAATATTTTTAAAAATTGATAGACTCTAATTCAAATCCTCATTTTAAAATCTAGAGTAAATAAATTGATCCAGGCTATGAAATATGGAATACAATTCAGAAAAAGTTGTAATATTTATTATTATATTTGGGAGAAAATAATACTTATATGAAGAATGATTTTCAAATTATGTGAATGTTAGTTTTAATAAATTATGAAAAAATTAATAAAATATGAAAGCATTAACTGTCCCATATAGAAAATTAATTCTGGCAATTTGGTAGTATAAGATTAGCTATTAAAATTCTTTCCAATGAAAAATTAATAGAAAATGTGGATGTTTTGCAGTGTTTTCATTTTTATTCATATGTGAAAAATGTTTTTGATGAAAATAGCATTCAATAAAAAAATGTAACATACAATATAGCGATAGTGCATCAAAGGGGCAAAGGTAAAATAACAAAAAAATTATTATGTCTGTAGATAGTTATCTTAAATGCGTTCCTGTATTGCTGTACTCTCTAGCACTCTAGCTACTTTCTGCTTTAAAGTTCAGATCATAAAGGTATAATTTCCATTTTTATCCTTAGTGTTAAAATTTCAGAATTTTTAACATAGTCGTCACCTGCTTTTCCAAGGAAATTTCCATTTCAGACTTTTCTGACTTGTAATATAGGTAAGAACTATCATTAGTTACCGGGAAATCAAGTTACTTCTCCAAATATGACTATGGAATTCTGTTTCTTCTGATTAATTGCTGACAGCATATTTTATGTTTTATGATTGTTTTAAGTATTTTGGGGGGGTGAAATTTTAAGGATCAAAATATCATCCTACTTACTTCATGACTGAAAAAAGTCTTTCTTTAATATTTGAAACACATTTTAAGGATTCATGATCTAATAATAATCACTATTTGATAATAGGTTCAAATAATGATGATGTACTTTACCTAAGTTGCCTTTAATCATGACTGGATCCCTCCATAGTGTGTGCATGGGTGATGGAACAAATTTTGATATGAAATGTTGAGATGGGGTCTTTCCTGCACTATCTCTCAGAATCAACAACATAGACAATAATTACCAACCTAACAACATCCACCCATATTGATTCCCATATGAGTTAAGGAGCATAGTTCATAACTGCATAAGAAAAATGACAGCTATTTTATGTCTAACAGTAAAAGTCTTCCAATGAGGAGGTAAATGTAAAAAGAAATGAAACGTAGATTTCAGGCTGTATTTGAAAGCAAATAATTGGCATAAAATGAAAAATCGATTGCATTATTTATAAAGGCAGAAAGAAAATCATTCAGATTCTTTTCAAGTAAATGAATAGTCTCCTTTGTAAGGTAGTAAATCAAACTACCTTATTAGCAACTCAGACTTTCAAGAGATACATCTATTAATGAATAAATAAATCCATCTAAAGATTTACTGGATCCACTAGAATGCATACACAGATTTAAACATATGTTGTAAGGGCAAATAAAAGTAATATAACATTGAAATTTTCCCTATTCAGAGTAATAAGAAAAGACTCCCAACTTCTCATTTTCCATAGTATATACTTCTGTAATCTTACAGGGTTAGTTGTGTGTTCTTTGTCTCTTTCCAAAGGGTTAATACCTCATGTTTTAAAATATAATCATAAAAGATGATAACACCTTTATATCCCAATTTATGTGAAAGGGTAGAAGCCCAGGTGCTGTGAGCTCTTCCCTCCAAATTGCAATATTTGTCTTGTCAGAAATGAATGAGTTTATTGTTCTATGGATGAAACCAATTAGCAAACACATATTACCACTCAATTATTAGGTGAATCTAGAATAAATTGTGTGGCAAAGAGTGCTGTCAAGTCTCCTTACTTGGAGATCAAATATTATTTCTCTTGAGCACAAGTACATAATGAGTTGTATCTACTTAGCTGTGTGAAAGGCTTCAATTCCTTTCTGCCTTGTCATTTCTTAACACTACTGTTTAATGTTTATCATTAATAAAACTGTTACTTTCTCTTCTACCTTTGGGAGAAGGTTTTCTTGGTTGGCAGGTAATGTAACTCTTAATTAAACTTATTAAACAATGTACATTTATGTGTCTCTATAATTATATAAGATTGTAACCTGAATGTAATCATTAACATATTGAGTAATAACCACTGAAGTTGTGGAACTGGACCTGGCACTGGGGATGTGACTGATCCCTCCCCCGCCAAAAACCCCCACAGTCTTTATTGAAATTAACTATGCCAAAAAATGAACGTAAACTATACAATAATATATGATGCAGAAAATGTTATGGAGAAAATGAAAGCAGGTTATAAAACAAGATTAGGTTTGGCACATTGGACTGTTTGACATTTTAAGTGCTGTGCTTGGGTTTAGATCACTCGGAAGGTGGCATTTGAGAAAAGATTTAAATCAGGAGTGAGCAATATGGATTTGTCTCGTAGGAGTAAATTCCAAGTAGAGAGAATTGGATCAAGAGTAGGAGGTAGAAAACTGACCATAATCTTTGCCAAATAGCAAGGAGGGCAGAGGAGTGAGCCAGGAGAAGCTGCAGACACTGAGGAAGGACGGGGAGATTTAGTAGGGCACTGAGATCTTTGTAACAATTCAAACTCCTGATGAATTATTTAGGAAATGTCTAGTTTCTATTAGCACAAATTATGAGCAAATATTTTAATCTTACCCACCCATTTAAGGAAATTTTTATGAACTTTTAAAAAAATAAGCATGGTGCATTTTATAGATTTTTTATATTTGTTCTTTGTCTGAGATTCATTGAAATTATGACTTTTTCATACTAAATCACTAGTAATAATACTAAGAGGAGGAAATTATCAACTACCGAGTGAAATGTTAAATATTTCTTAGTATTTTAAATATGCAGAAGGGACTGGCAATGTGGTTTTTTAATCACACCTCATTGAATTACATTGTCAAGCTATATTTTCTCTGCATATTTTCTGTAAACAAAAGAGATATTTAAATTTTATTTTTAGAAACCTAATTAGCATATATTAGAACTTCAGTTTGATAATTGTCCTTGGTTTTCTGGATGAGTTGGCTAATATTCAGATTAGTTTTAATACTCAGTGATTAATTATCTCTGAAATTATCCTTTTGGTTGAAAATAACTCTTCACACAGAGAAAGCGCTGATGGATAATCACCAGCACAAACACTTTCAGGTTTTTTCTTTCTTTGACTCTTAAAAGCTGCAAAAACAGCAAAATTTTACATATCTATATTTGAAAAAAATTAAAATGAGGACAACCTGCCTAAGACTTTGCAGAAATGGAAATTGATCATTTTGTAAATCATCTAATAAAACATTGTTTCTACCCAGTTTTTCCTTTAATGTCAACTTTGGTATTTCTTCCACAAACATAATTCCTGCTCCTTCAGAAAACTGCATGATTTTTGTTTAGTCTTATTCACCAGGCATGAAACATTACAACTAAATGCCCACTGCATATAACAAATGCACACATGCAAAATAGTTTCACAAACTACTAGCACAATTTATATGGCATAGAGATTTATTTTTAAATACCAAAGTTTGGAAGAAATAACAATACCTCTTTTTACTTTTTAAATGTAGGGAAAAGTTAGATTTTTTATTTTGAGAAACATATGTATAGCCAAATACACATGCCTTAATCATATGTGAGTGTATTAATCATATGTATAGTCAAATACATTGCACACACCACTCTTTCTTCTGATATTATGGGTCATGGATGCAAGCGTTAAGGTGCAGGGAAATAAAGGAGACATCCTGGTGTAATAGTAGAACTCCAGCATATGCCATAGGGAAAATTCAAATTTTCCAACATGATTAGGTAATAGGTTAGTTCAAGACTTCATTATTGAGCTCTTTCTCTCTGCTACCACAAAAAAATCCTGTGAAAACTTGAGACAATCTGGTGTTGATAGAATAAATTATGCTTTAGACCTAGATTTGTGATAGTAAACATGGAATGTCCGGAAAACGTTCTAATTAACTTGTATCACTCCTGTTACAATATTGGGAGACATGGATGCCAAAGAAGTTTTCACAATGACTTCTTAATACACTTGAGTCCTAAAGTTTCTGTTTTCCACCCTCTTTCTTTTGGTTGTAGTAAAGATTAAACACAGCACAAGGCATGATAGTTAATTATTGGCTTTATCACTGCACTAACCCTCAGCACATTTCACCATAAGATTACCCATTAATTATTCCTTTAATATCTGTATAAGATCTAAATTGCTCAAACTGTGATTGCCAATTCTCAATGCCATATCAAACCTTCTTCTAAGAAACATGTTTGCTCAGTTTCCCTAAATAAACATAATATAGGTTGACCCTATCCTGTGAAAGAGCTACACACCCTTCTCCCAGTATTGCTCATTTTAGAAACCTCTTGTGGAACTTTCTAATGTAACCTTTGATTAATTTTCTGTCACACATGAATAATAATAATTCAAAGTTATCTTTAATAAAATATACAAATAACAGCAATAAACCATAGGAAATTTAACACATGATTATTACATGGCATTTATTAGTTTTAATAGCAGTCCAACTTTATTTTTAAATAGAGATTGTAAATCCAGAGTATGAACTATTATACACATTTGTGTTTTATTTTTATTTGTTCATTTATTTTTGTCTTTTTGAAACAGGGTCTCGCTATGTGGTTCAGGCTGGTCTTGGGTTCACTTTGTAGCCCAGGCTGGTCTCAAACTTGCAGTGATCCTCCTGCCTCAGCATCCTGAGTGCTGGGATTACAGAAGTGCACTTCCAAGCCAGACTTATATTTTATTTTACACAAGATATTACCTAGAGCTGTCATTGTGGACTATTTTGAAACATGCTTTTGCATGAAAAGATTTATTTCTTGTTTTACATGCACATATACACACACAAACACCGAATCTTCTAACAGTCATATTTCAGAACTATTTGCAACTGGTGTTAAATCCTCCTTTTGTATATTTCTAAGAATAAGTCACTTTGAGTTTTCTTTATCTTATCAAATTATTGTGGTAATCTCAAATATCATTCAGTTGCTTTCAAAATATGCAAGAAGACACTAAGAAACATGTCATTTGCAATTTGTCACATACTTTAGTGCCCATACTCTTCATATTATTCAGGAAACTACAATTTGATTTTTCAAGTCTAAATATATCCTGATTTTCTTCATTTCCAGTAAAATTGAAAGTGATACCAATGCTTCTTGACTTCTAACCATGTATGAGGAGCTGTTTCACTCAAAGCACACAAATGTTCCCAATATTTATGCCCCAGATTCCTGTAGGCAATATTACCTGCCACCTCACCACATTCTCCTTTGCCAAGATTCCTTTGTCTTCCCAATATTTCCCATTTTTCTTATGGGTTTTCAAGGCCACCTTCCCTTTATATCTGTTGTGTCTCTCCCTGTACTGTGACTCTCTCCTTTAAAAAGCTGTTACTTTCTTAATGATTTCCTACCAAGATGGTTGTTGCTACCTTTGTTATTGCAAAAAAAAAAAAAAATCTGTAAAAAATTCACTTTTCTCATTCTGCATTATAGTACTTAGTCCTGGGACCAGGCATGCTTGAGTGGATTTTTTTTCAATTTCCCCAATTCAGTAAAGCATTTTGAAAGGTCAGGACAACCTAAGTGTTCACTAAAACTAAAAGACATCAAGAGATTTATGGGATTTCCTGCTGTAGACACATCTAATACCTGGCACCCACAATTTAAAGAATGAGAGATTTTATTTGGTTTATGGTTAAGGGAGTTTAGACCATGTTTGAGTGTCTTGGAGGAAAAAATATCAGGGTGGAGCAAAACTGTTAAACCAGCAAGCAGGGATAGGCTGTCAAAGTAGAATAAGAGGCAGACTGTATATTATACCCAAGTCAATGACTTTGTTTCCTATTGAGGACCTCTGCAGTGAGCCTCCAGTCTCTTGTGAGGTATTTTAGCACATGTCTAAATAGAAAGAGCAACAGACAAACAGCAAGCAGTGGGGATCTGGGAGTTTTTCACAGGGAACAAGAGGCCACAAGGCAGCCAGAACCTTGGCATTTATTGATCAAAGGAAGTGGTAAGGGGTTACCAGATATCTCAGAGGGAGGAAGAGGTCTTACGCTAAGAAAGATCTTGCTAGAGCATCTTTAGTCTTAGTAGATTTAATCGTAGTCATTTTAGTCTTAGTCTTAGTTTCAGTTTCAGTCCTGGTCTTAGTTGTAGTCTTAGTAGGTGGGAGAGGATGCTCACCCCTAATGAGATAATGGCAAATCCCAAAACACTGATACTGATAATCCCAAGTCTCTGTTCATTCCTTAAGAAAACATATAAAACTAGCCATTGTGAGTTGGTGGCTCCCAACAATTTCCCATGAAGACACACCCATGAGTATGTTCCCCTAATCTGCAAGGCATTTATTAATCCAATGAAATAGACATACCAAATTAAAAGTCACAAGAGATAAAATTTAAACTGGATACGGAACAGAATAAAAGCTGAGTTGGTTAATTTGGGAGTATGCTTTGCAAATACTCATTTTAGTTATACCCAAAGTATCAATAATGCTTTTTGCTATTAGTTGTCTGTATAGTATACAGCATATGAATCTCTATACTTCAGTTGCTTCCACATTTCATCTCTTTTCTGTTTAGGAAAGCTCAGGCTCCCTTATGAAATAAGGATAGATAATAAAAAGCAGGAACAGATTTATACCAAAATAGGAATAATCTTGTCCAACATTGAAAGTACATTTTACTAAGATCTCTATTCCATGTAAATCAAAGTCAGTGAGCAAAAATAAAATCAACCTATTCAAGAACAAAGAAAATTAAAACTTTTTTTTTTTTTTTAGCTAATTAGAATTGCAGTCTAGGAAACACAGATTCAAGCAATTTTCCAGTTTTGGCAAAATGGCAGATGGATTTAAAGCTTTGAGCTATAAGGTTCATAGTGAAATAGACTGAAGTGGAGAGAATAAGATCAAATGAAGGATCAGCATGTACCTGGGAAGTAATTATCTCCTGTACCATCACCAGACTAAATCTCACAGTCACCACAAACAGCTAAGTAAGTTGTCTAGTTTGTGACCATCAAAGTGCCCTTCATCTCTCTAAAAGATTTTGTAGGCTGGTGTTTTCTCGGTTTAGAATTTTAAAAGACATTTTAAAAATCTGGTTAACAACAGAATTAAGAATATTATGTTAAACTCATTCTGTTCCTTCTAAGCCTCTTTTACTTGCCCCTGGGTTTATAGCGCCTCTTCGAACTCTTGTTTTGTTTGTGAACAAGAAAGTATCTTGAGACAAATCACCTGCAGGACACAATAAATAAAACAGTCTTTAAATACATACAAACACTCAATAGTCTTTGTTTCTAATGTCTGCTCAAGGGAAGCTAGAAACAGGAAAAAAAATAGATTTAGACTTTTAAACAGTTACCGCTAAGCACCAGATGTTTTAGAAACTACTATTTGATGTTGATTTATTGTCCTTCAACTTCCTACACTATTTTCAATAACAAAAAACCATATAGATTTGTAAAATATTGATTTAGCCATAGCTTTACCTGTATCCTTAATGAGAAAATGACACAAAAATATGCACAATGTCATAAACAGTCTAATCAAGGTAAGAATAGCATATGTTTCTTTCACAGCAACTAACATAAATGTTTGTTATAACAGAACAATTTATTTGCTTTTCA
Source organism: Hydrochoerus hydrochaeris (assembly GCA_004027455.1). Taxonomy (NCBI): domain Eukaryota; kingdom Metazoa; phylum Chordata; class Mammalia; order Rodentia; family Hydrochaeridae; genus Hydrochoerus; species Hydrochoerus hydrochaeris. The sequence goes on along the minus strand of PVLA01006443.1, from coordinate 40,704 downwards.
CTGAGTTAGAAGGTTGAATATTGGAACTTTCCCAATTCTGAATAGCAATTTCAAGCATTTTGAAGTTTTGCATTCCTATCATACTACAAAAATTATTTTCAATAGGCTTTCTCAATTATTAAAAACCAGCAATTAAAGTAGGTTTAATTAAACTTCATAATCTACTCTGGTATTTGCATTAAACATAGGAAAAATAAATTTAGATAAAGATACATTCAAATTTTGACATCATATACTTATTGCTTATTCTTGGGTATCATAGTAACAGTTTTGAGCACAGCTTCACTCATCTCTGAGGTGGATGCAAGATTACATATTAATTTTATGTTGCTGTTAAGCTAATGAATATAAACTAGAAAAAATATTTATTTGATGGCATTCTATAAAAATTATTGGTATTATCACTTGTTTCAGCAATCAATCTTTTCATGATTATTATTCTATAAAAGTATTGGGAAAAATCCTGCAGGTTATTTTTTTGGGGGTTATATTTTGTTTCTTTTTTTGACACAGAGGCTCCAAATGTGGCCCAGGCTGGCCTGGAGCTCACCATATTCCTTCCTTAGGTGATGCAGTGCTGGACCACAACTTGTGCAGACAACACCCATCTCTCTCAGGTGCTTGGATAAACCTGGTTCATTGACTCTTCTAAGTCACAGAGGGGTAGCGAAGGAAAGGCTGTTAGTGTTAAGTTGCATGTTCTGTATGTGTCAAATTGCATGTTCTGTAGTGTTAGTTCAATATTTTAGTCAACTGTTTTCAACTGCATTCATTTATGAATATATTATTGCTTCATAAGTTGTTATGAAGTTAAGATATTTGTTAAAAATAAAAAACTTAGAATAAAACCCTTCTCATCTCTGTCTCCTATAGTAATAGGTATATTCTTTGCCCAAAAACATGGACTAGTGACTGTACTTTCTCCACAATATTATTTATATACCACACTATAGTTTCAGGGAGGTCTAAACTGGACAAGTTTGTTCTGTCCCTGTAGTAAAATTAATCAAGATTAAAGCATAAAAATCTCCTGGAAAGAGTCAAAGTAAAGATTGGTTGCAGCAGCAGCAACTTTTCAATCAAACTGTATCTGCATTTTCATCTGCCAAGGTCTCTGTTCACAGTTGATCTACGAAGCAACTTCCACTATGGAGATGGCTCTATCAGCCTGGAAGCCATCTGTGTCGCTGGTACATGTCCACCACACTTAGCAGTCCTGCCTGCCTTAACCCCAATCCTAGCTTGAAGGAATAGGTTTTGTCATATTCTTATCATCAGTTTTTTTGTTTTAACTTGATGCTCAGGAAACACATGAAGTATATGATTATATTAACACTAGTTTAAATATTAAAATAGGGTCTGACAGGGGTCACGTCAGTGGTACAGTTTTGCCAAGTATGAAGAAGACTATATTTGATCCTCAGTTCTGAAGCAAGAAGTGTTCAAATATTTCTACCAACATTTTGTGTGTTTCTGCAGCCAAGAAATTTTTACTACAGTGAACAAAATCAATGATTTTAAAAGTAATTGTATACTTATCAAAAGTAATAGATACATATGTCTATTGCTAAAGAAGTTATTGGAAGAATTTGATATAGAACAGAGTGATTTGCACAGAAATATTGTTTGGGAAAGGACAACTGCAATAGGAAAAAATAACATTTCTGAAAATATATGGATGTTTAGAACACTTTTAGAATTATTATGAACAACTTTGACTGTCTAATATATGATGAGCAGTTTCATGTGTGTATATATTTACATTTTTATCCATGAAAGTTAAATATTGTCAATTCATATTTTCTAGTATTTTAAAATACTTTGATATTATTGAGATAACATAACAAATGAATTCCTATTTATACAGGGAAGGCTGTACTCAGAAAAAAGATTTACCTACACTCTCCTCCCAGGTAAGCTGATGATATAGAATTATGCTGTACTACTTTGTGTGAGTGTGCATGTGCGTGCATGTGTGTGTGTGTGTTCATGCATGTATGTAACTGGAGATCAAAGAAACAGTGGCCTGCTGCTGAGCTGTATCTCCACCTCCCTTACTGATTTTGTAAAATCTGTAAGCAGAGTCTTGATAAACAGCCCAGGCAAGACTTCACACATACACACCCAAAATAAACACATACACATTGTATTCTCAAAAAGGACTGTAAAAATACAGATTTGCAAAGCTAATTATACTAAGAGATACAAGGCTATAACCACAACAAAATACTCTGTCTCACTCAGAACAAATTTATTCTATCATTTTTACCACTTTGAGAAACATTTCTAGAAGTCCTTTTTCAGGAGTGTCTTCAGTAGTGCTGTTGGGACTATGAGAATGTCTTGAGTTGATTGAAAACTTTATCTGTCACTGGCCTGTAATCCCAGAGGCCGAGGCAGGAATATCACTTTGCGTTAAAGGCCAGTCTGAGCTACACAGTGACTTCAAGGCCAGGTTAGTGAGACTCTGTCTCCAAAAACAAAACAAAACAAAAATCTTGCATCTGTCATAATTACTTGGATTTTGGAGAAGAACCAAAAATCATATGATGACAGATCCTGGGCATAAGGTAATCACACATGTAATGTTTGACACCCTGCCTTTCCCTTGGATGGTACCTGAGAGAGACATTCACCTTGAAAACACACTCAAGAACGTGAACTTCCAGAACTGCTTTAGAAGTGACATCAATGATAAAATAAATCCATTCAAAGCAAGAGAGATTATTCTCAGGGGACTTAACGCCGATATGACTCTGACTGTAACACTTTTAAAAGTTTAAATATTTTCCATAGACTTCAATCATGTCTCATATAAATTTTATGTATGTTATTTTTATAGAAAGCAATAGACATATTTTCCTATCAAGAAGAAATCTATGAATGTGTTTTTTCTGCTGCGGTATACTTTACCGGCCCTTGTCACTCATGCTGTGGTTGGAACACCTGGTCTTCTCAGAATTCACGTCTTAGGATCTAAACCCCAGAGCAGTAGCTTTAGGAATTGAGGCCTTTAGAAGATGGTTAGGTCATGAGAACATAGCCCTTAAAACAGTGTTTTGGCCTTTGCAAAGAGGTTTAGAAAAGCTTTTGTTTGCCTTCCACCATATGAATATGCGGGTAAGAAAGTGGACTTTAGGAGTAAAAGCTGCTGTCAGACCCTGACTGAATGTACTGATACTTTGACCTTGTATTTCTCAGCTGCATGCTTATGAGTAATAAAGGTTCACTTCTTATCATCCACGAAGTGTCTGATCATTTTAAACCAGTCTTAAGGATCTAAGACAACTTGTACCTAATTGATGAATCCCATAAATGTCTTGGGTTTCTCTCTGTCCTTTCCCAAAGTTCCTTTGTACCATTTTCTTCCTAATTCTGTTACTCCATATTCAAGGTCTTATCAGTCATTATAAATCTTCCTACCCCTCCTGTTTTCCCTTCCTATCATCCTATTATGAATTCTAAAAATGTTAATTTTTATGTAAACTCGATTTTAGTTTCTTATATTCCTGAAGGCTACAAATCCCACACCAGGGGCACATGGGGTTTGGTTTCTGGTGACATCCTTTTTACTGACTTGGAAACAATTATTTGCTTGCCTGTCCTTTTGTGGCACCCTCGCTGTGTACCACTGCCCAGAGCTCTCTGGTGTCTCTCTTCTTACATATATTGGAATATGCGCCCAGTCTCAATTTGTCCGTGCAGAGAATAAAGCACTTAGACACTGAGAAATCCTCCTAAGACAAAACTGCATTTCTGCAATAGGGGTGAGCACACTCTAGTACCAGATAGCAACTGCCGCAGGCTCCTTTCATCCCTCAGGCAGGAGAAGCCACTAAGCTTTTCCCCTATTGGCTGGATCGAAGGTTCACACTCTATTCTGATAGGCTGGGCTAGTGTAAGTAGCTTGAGGGGAAGATTTGAAGGGTTTCTGGGCAGAGTTAATGAGGAAGAGGAGAAAGCTGGCGTGGAACATCAAGTCTCTGGCTATCGATTAGTTATCTCCTGCTGTCAGCTGTGTTCCCGGAATCTAAACTTAACACTTTCCATAACTCAGTGTGGTCTAAGGGTGTGGGGGAGGGTAACCTAGAGTGAAGTAGAGTTCAAGACGGAGGCACTTTCTTGTTCATATTTTTGATAGAAAAGACAGGGCTCGGGTTTCTCACACAAGGATTCTAGATCTAACAGATTAGAGCCCCATCCTTATGAGCTGCTCCAATTTTATTTCTAAAGGTCTCATCTCCCCACATAGGCATATAGGGGTCTGGGTCTTCTACATATGAATTTTATCAGTTCAGTCCACAACAGTTTGTGAAGACACAGAGAAATTAGTCACCTAGAAGACATAGAAAGACATTTCAAGAAAAAACAACTTTTTCAAAATCGTCGTTTTAGACTTCTGTTCTCCAGTATTACAAAGGATTAAATAGCTATCTTTAAAGATTTTTTAGTGGGTTTTACATTTTTTCCTCTATAATATTTTGACCTATTAAAAATCTTGCTGGCTAGAGAATGAATATCTTGCCAGCTTAGTCATTTTTAGAGAGAATGAAGACTTTGACTAAAAATATACTTTTGTGGGCAAACAAATGCTTTGCACACACAAGCACCCTTTTTATGTAGTCCTCACACAGTAAACCAATATTTCTCCTGCTATAAATACCTGAAAGTAGGTACCAAACTACTGGATACCTGCAGGCTGGTCCCAAGCTTTAGCAGGACTTCAGCAGGCCACATTGCCTAGACTCCTTTATGTAGGGAGGAGAAAGAACTCCAAGGATGTTGTCTCTGCCATCGCAGCATCAATGATTCAATGCTTTTCAACTCCTTTATCTCTCTCCCCTTTTCTCTTCCCCAGGGTCTACTAAATGCCAAAAGCTTTTGACCAGAGTTCTTTTGACAATGATAGACTTTCCCTTCTATAATGATATATTTGACCTTAGCATGGTGCCAATCTTTGGTGTAAAACAAGATTTTGGGAGCCAACACCTCTTCTTGTTTAACATCTTGCTTATACAATTGCAAGTATCAACTAAAGGCTTGATCGTTAGTCCCCAAGATTTTATCTTAATCAACTGGGCAATGTGTTATGGTTTGATAATTATCATGGTCTGATGATTTGCTTGACATCTAACTCTTTCAGTAAACTAACTTTGAAATTTTTATAATCATTACATTTTTCAGGGTCAGAAGGAAGGGAAGACAAGGGGAAAGACAGACATACAGGGACAGAAAGGAGCTGCCTACGATCAGCCAAGATCAAGAGGGAAGCTGTTTGCAAGTGGAGTCTTAAGTATTTATCAGGGCATTTGCGTCACTTCACAGGTGATGCGAAGCTGTGGCTAAGCCCACAGATTCTCTATCTTCATCATTTATCTTCTACACTGAAAATCTGTGGGTACTCTGCAGGGTAGTTGGCTTCTGAACCTCTATTCTGTATCTATGAAAGGAAAATACATTGGTTACCTCATAAAACCATCTTTGAAATGTTAGAAAAATGTAGATAAAGAAAACAATTCATGCAATGTATGGAACATCATTTTAAATAACTAATTGCAGGAGAAATAAAGATAAATTGTCAAGCATTAATCATTTTAAGGAAATAGGTCAGGATTTTGGTCTATGAAAGATAAAAAATAAGGAAACTTAAAGCTCTAAATGTCATTCAGTTTCAAGGTAAATAAAATAACACTTATACAAGAAGTTACAAAATATTTTACTACATGGGTATACTTTTTGTAAAAAATGTTATGGAAAGTTTTGATTGGTTATTCAGTTTCATATAATCAGTGGGGAGAAGCCATTGACTTGTGCTCTGTAGACACAAAAAGTGGGGTAGATCAGTAAAAGTTTCTTGATAAAAATCACATTCCCAACATCTGTAACCAGTTGTGCTAACGGCCAAAAATCCATAACTGCTCTAACAGATGATTGTATTGAGACCAAATGATTGTGATGTGAAGGAATATATTGCAGCTAGAGAAAAGTGTTAAGGACAAAAAGCAACCCATGAATGCAAGAAGAAAAAATTCTAAATAGTAATGTAAGCAAAAATCCACTATCAGCAATGTTTTACCATGGCCACTTTGTGTCTGTCACTTGATCAATACAATTCATTCTTCACTTCAGGTAGGGCTGTGCAAGAGGGTGACAGAACCACGTTCCTGGGGAGAAGCATTACTCTAGACCTTAAATATGCATTATATTTCATTGATTGTATTAAGTTTCTTTCATTGAATTTTTTAAATATTGGAACTGAAAAATGATAATCTTTTAGAATATGGTGAGATGCCTTGTAGAACATACAGGTATACAATTTTTAATATTTTAATGGAGTGAAAATAATTGAATATATTAATGGGATGAAGTTTGATATTTCTGTACATATATAGGGTAATAACCAAGTAAAGACATTTAGTATGCCAATCATTTCATGAATGTATGCTCTATTTTTGGTGAGAGCATTCAGTCTTTTCTTCTAGATACCATAAAGTGTTCGAAATCATATTGTTATTTATAGTCGCCCCCCTGTGAAACAAAACTCAGATGTTAGGAATCCTAACCGTAACTTAGTTCCTACTGACCATTATTTCTTTTTCATCTTTTCCTTCTAGGGTTTTCAAGTGGTAGTGGCAAGGCTTTTATTCTGTATTTCTTCAAGAGAATTTTTGTTAGCTTTACGTGAGCGAGATGCTATAGTGTTTGTCTTATGGCAAAACAGATAGGAAGGGAGTGTGTGATAGCCCTTTGAGTATGTCTCATTCCCTTAGGCAGCTATTAAAACATCATATATTCTGTAGCTTATAATCAAGAATTTCTTTCTTGCAGGTTCAGAACCTGGGATGTCCAACCTTTGACACCTGTCTGTCCACTTCCTGGTGAGGGCATATTTTCTTGTTAGTGCCTGGTAGCTGTGCATTCCAATTGCAGGACTGATGAAGAGGTTGTCTGTTTTCCCCCTTTAAAAGAACACCAGTATCATTCATAAAGGTTTCATACCTATTACCAAATCAAACACAAAGGAGCCATATTCTGTAAGAATTTCTGTGAATAAATTTGGCTGTAAGATTTCAACATATAAATTCAGGAGCGACATTAACATTCAAATCATAGCATTGTGTGTAGTAATTGTGAAGAAATTAGCACAGGCAGTCAAAAATAAAATGCTATTTGGGGGTACAATGAAAAATAAAATGCTTTAGTGTTGTTCAGTTAACAGCTAGCATATTATGTATACATAAATTAATATATTCATATTTTGAATAGTAATCTGAACTTTTATCTTTAAACTTGATCTAGAAATTGCTCACATTAACCTAAAATTGCTCAAACATACTTTTATCCAATGAAGTTCAACATGATTAAATTAATATTAATATATTAATTTTAGTATATTCCTTCTGTTTTGTTTCAGGGCACTGCAAAATTAAAAGAACAGAGAGACATTTAGCAAAACTTATGTATGCAAATACAGGTTAATATTAAGGGCACATACATTTGTATATTGTATTCAAAATGTCAGTTACTGCAAATTATAGTGACAGTATTAATAGAAAATAGCAATGAAACACCTTCAAAAATTCAAAATGCTCTCAAATTGAAATTAATCATATTGTGTCTGTGACAGTGTAATGCACTATTCTCAAAAAGCCACTACAAAACTAATGCCACTGATAACATTCATAGCAAATCTAAAGTCAAAGAATCTCATACCAAATTGTAAAAGTAACTACATGAGATATAGGTATAGAAGCACAAGGAGGAACTATATATATAAATACATATATATATATATGTATATATATATATATATATATATTCATAAGGGGAAGATATATGTCTCAAAAGGATTAAAATTAAAGAAGGATATTGAATGTTAGAATCATCCTGTTCTGTGTTGAGTTCCACAAACACTGTCTGCATGGTTCACTCTTTTCCCTACACTGAGAACTGCACAGTCCTGCCAATGAATTATAATTACCAGCTTAACTGAGCCAAGAGACTCTCATCAGTGGACTAAACTACAGATGCTCATAGGTGAATACGCTGTTAAGTGGGCTGGCCCAGTTGGAGGCAGTGGTCACTGGGGCATGTCTGTGCTAGTTGTTTCTCTTGCTGCCAGGTGCTGTGCATAGTACTCTGCTTGCTGGCAACCATGAAGTCAGCAACTATTTTGCACCATTCCCTTCCACCATGATTTCTGGTTTGGAGAAAGCTGAGCATGGACTAAATATCTCCTCCTTTTAGTTGTTGGAATCAGATATTTTCCCAACATTATGATAAAGTTGGGGGAACTTATTGAGAAATTAACACTTATTCCCATTAAATTTCAGATGACTTGTTCACCTCTAAGGAAAGGTGGAAAAAAGACAATTGCCCATTAGTCTGACTCAGCAACATAGATAATTGTCAATTATTTTAATATAGAAATAAGGAAAAATGCAGAAATTGAATGATTTGAATTGAAACAATTTGTTTTTCTAGTGGAATGTAGCCTAAAATATTTGCCAGTGTTGATCATGGTAAGTAAATTATGCGGAGAAATTATTGATTGCTACATTAGTAGTCTCCAATTACTCATATCCCCCAATATTTCTATTTCTGTGTGTCCACTTGCCTTAGTACATCCAGGCTTACCTATGTGAAATGTTTTGTTTACTGGTATGTCAAAAAATGTTATAAAATGAGAGAATCACTAAACACATATTTGAATCTTATAGAGACTGATTAGGTCCAAAACCTTCCAAATGAGTGGACAGTGAAGGCTTAAATAAGTGAGACAAGTGGTATGATTTTAGGACTCCAGAAATATGTTTCTTTTTTATTATCTTAAATAGAATAAAACAAAAGAGGAAAGATCTAAGCAGATCAGAACAGAACAATAAGCAACACAACACTTCACAACAAGACAATTGGATACTAACAGTAGCTATCATAATGTCTCTTTCTAGGAAATAGTTGAGCTTAGCTTTACACACAATAATGTCAAACGTAACAAAATAGAATAAAACCACTCAAGAGAACGAAAGTATTACAAGGCATTCTAAACCAAATAACTGAAGATGAACAATGGCTACTATATTATCTCATTTTCCATAAGAAATTTGTTTATACTATCATACATATTAAAATCCAATAAGATACAACATGATAGAACCAATGGTAATAGAAAAACATGAGCATGGGAGGACTTCAGAGCAAGAGGATATTAAATCAACACTGGCTGCCATATTGGCTTTTCTTCAAAGTAACTATTTATATGATCACATATATTAAGATCAAACAAAACAGAATAAAACCATTCCAACCAATGAATGAAAACATAAGACTTCAAAGCAATATAATGGTGAACCATGATTATCATAAAATTTTCTGTACTCTTACCATTTCTTACACTAGGGAGACTATATGGTATTTATACATGTAAGTTTGATTTATTTCACTTATGACTATGGATTCAAGTTGCATCAATTTATTTATAAATATCTCAATGCAATCATTCTTTATAGCTGAGCAGTACTCCATTGTATAAAAGTACCCCAATTTTTTTATCCATTCCTCAGTTGATGGGCACTTAGGTTGTTTCCAAGATCTGGCGATTACAAATTGTGCTGCTATAAACATGGGTGTGCATATATCACTGTGGTAAGATGTTTTCAGTTCTTCTGGGAATATGCCTAGGAGTAGAATAGCTGGGTCAATGGGACTTCCAATCCCAGCTTTTTGAGGAATCTCCAGACTGACCTCCACAGTGGTTGCTCCAGTCTACACTCCTACCAAAATGCAGAAGAGTTCCCTTTTCTTCACAGCCTCTCCAGCATTTGTTGTTGGTAGTTTTGTTGATTCTGGCCATTGTTTCTGGAGTGAGATGGAATCTTAGTGTAGTTTTAATTTGCATTTCTCTAATGACCAAAGATGATAAACATTGTTCACGTATTTATTTGCCATTCATATTTCTTCATCTGAGAACTGTGTGTTCATCTCGAATGCCCATTTTTGGATTGGGTCTTTGAATTTTGGAGGTCTGATTTTTAAAAATTTTTTATAAGTTCTAGACAGAAGTCCTTTGTCTGAGGGACAGTTCACTAAGATTTTTTCCCAGTTTGTGGGTTTTCTTTTCACTCTGCTGGACATTTCTTTGGACATGCAGAAATTCTTTAATACGATGTGATCCCAGTTATTGATTCTGGGAAGTATTTCCCATGCAGTGTGATTCTTGTTCATGAATTCTCTACCAACCCCTATGTCTTCAAGATTTTTACCTACTTTGTCTTCAACAGATTTAGTGTTTCTGTTTTAATATTTAGATCTTTGATCCATTTAGATTTTAGTTTAGTACATGGTGACAGGCATGGGTCTAATTTTAGTTTTCGTCATATCGATAGCCAGTTTTTCCAGCACCATTTATTAAAGAGACTGTCATTCTTCCAGTGAACATGTTTGGCCCATTTATCAAAGATAAGGTTGGTTGAGTGTGTTCGTAGTTGTGGTTGTATCTCCTAGTCTATTTCATTCAAAAGTTTCTAGTAGAATTTGAGATTCTTGGTGATGAAAGAAAGAACTTCTTTGGGTGACCCATATTTATTTAGTTTTCAAACAAAGGGAAGAGGTATTGAGGGAAGCATGGGAACTGAGCAGGACTATAGGAATCAGTTCAAAGACTTCCCCAAGAAATAAAGTACACTAATTAGGAGAACTGTCTTACCTCCAGGTTGACATTCATGACAAGAGTGAGATGCCTGCAGCTACAGTCTCTATCTACATAATTGGATTTGGAGCCAGGCATCCTCAGCTGTGACCTTGTCTTGTCCTTTGAGGTGTCCCAACATCACATACCACTACAAACCTCAGCTGGAACCAGCGATTCATAGAGATTCACTTACTGTGAATCTGCTGTCCATGTCCAGATAAGTGTTTCAGGCCTGGAACAGGCTGACAAATAAACATAGAAAGCCAGTTGTTTAATTTTAAATCTTGCTCACAGCTGCTTCCTAAGGTCTCCATCAGCCTCTTACAGTGCTGTCACTTCTATCTAAGGAATTTTGACTAATCTAATGGAGCAGTTTTTGGCACAAATTCTATGAGGATTCAGCTAAAACTAGACCTCACTGCCAGTCAAAAGACTGTACTAAAATTTACCAGCAAATTGGTGTTACCTGTTCTTAGAAAAGTAGTGGTTTTCACAATCATCTTTCTCCTAATTACCACTCTCCCAGAGGGACATTTTCCTTTTAAAAATTAATTTCCAAGTTGCTTCTCTTAACAAATATGAAGAAAAATGTATGCAACATATATTCTTATGCACAACGTATTTGTTTATGTATAATATATAATTATGCAATTTATAATTTTAGAAGAAAAGATTTTTTTCACCATCACTTATATAACAAGAATCAGTTTATTTTCCTGGAAATTGATCATTTCTACTGAGAATTTAATAACCTGAGAAACAATAAGAAAAAATGGTTTATACCGGCTGGAGTAAAACACAAGAGAAATAGAAAAACAAATTCTGTGAAGTAACACAGGGCCACATCTATCCTTATATGCTATTGTAAGGATATTGAATTTTTATGTTGAAAGAGACTAACTCATTCAGTTGAAAAGAACATGAAATAAAAACTTCAATGGCTTCACCAAAATGGCACATCTTCTATATACCCTGTGTTTTCACCTCAAATGACATTTCAAATGTGTCTCTTGGTTATTTCCCATACATTCCTTGAGAACACTTATTGAACATAGCTGCATGTGAGGAAAAAGAAGGTAATTTCATATACAAAAACTGGGATGTTTTAGGAGGTTAGAATTATCACTTCCTTAAATAGGAGGTAAATAGGGAAACTGCAGAAGCTTACTTTACTTACTGGTTTGTTAATCTTATCATTTCATGGTTATTTATTACATTTTTAAAACTAAAGTGTGTATATAACCCTTATAAATTAAAATCTCTTAAAATGAAGTTCTAATCAAAGGCAAACAAAGCATTTCTCCACAAAGAATTGGGGAGTGAGTATTTTAGAAAAATATTTTGCTACAAAGATATAAATTTTATTACCTCCTTTAGAAAAATATTACCAATTAAATTTCATTTTGGAGACAATTTTCATTAATACACAAGCTATTACCCTGTTAATGAAAGGCTTTATTAACATTCAGAATCTGTGTTTTTAACAAACTTTGAGGTGCTTTAAATGAGATCTTACCCTGTATCCCAAGCATACAAGCATCCCTCTTTGGAGTGTGTCTAGATAGTCTTTTGCAGACTCATGGGATATGGCATGCTTCTAAATTAGAATACCAGTGTGCCAAATGAGAAATTAAGAGAAGGTGATGTTATATCTGGGAAGGTAAATATTTAAATATTGTAGAGAGCTGATTCTCTATTGTAGAGAGCTGATAGTTTAATTGTATCACTGAGTGAACAAAAAGAATAAAATATTGGAAAACCAGCAGGATCTGGAATGACTAAGAAGTTAAATAATGGAAACAATTACAAATATAAAACAACCAAGAGAATATAGAAGGAAAATGATAGAAGATAGCTGATTTTTTTTCTTACCCAGAAAAATATCTTGTCAAATAGGCTAACTGTTAAAGAAATCTCTGTGTTTAAGTACAGTAGAAAAATTTTTAGATGATATCCCAGTTCAATGCTCAATGAGAATTACTATATCTAGGGTGACCAACCTTTCTGGTTTTCCCCAAAATGAAAATTTTCCCATAATACTGAACTTCCAGTTCTAAAACTTGTCATTTCCTAACTCAAAATGAGCAAAGTACGGTATTAAAATCATTGTCTTGAAGTATTTTGAAGCTAATTCTGTGACTATAGTACTACCAATAGTACTACTACTGTTATTTCCAATATTGTCTAGATTTTTTTCATGCCTTCATATAAAACCATCTGTGATTGAACAGTTGGTAAACAAATATAACAAACTGGAATCATAGAAAGGTTTCATATGGCAAACTTGTAACTGACATATATTACAGTTAGCTAAAACTCAACCATAGTACCACAATTTGCAAGGAAACATAGTCCAGAAATATGAATAAGATAAACGAGCAACATGTAAATAAACAGCCAAAAGGATAAAGACTAAAAACAACAACAACAACAACAAAAACAAACGTTCACAAGAGAAGGGAAGGCCATCAAGAACTTTAAGAAAATCAATACAAATAAAGTGAAAAAATTAGACTAAGGATAGTTTTGAAAAATAACTAGGGAAAGAAATTGAAATAACGAGAATAAGCTATTTTTTTAGGCTACTATAGAAGGGAAAAAAATGTGTACCATAAGATCTAGGAGGCTAGTGAGGAAAAGGTGAAAGCTACCTTTTTATTTACTTTTTAACATTTAAATGGCAGAAGCTTGATGTTCGTATTGGACTACGAAGGACCTGAAGTTACATGAAACCGGGAATAATAGATCTCATAAGTTCCTGGAGGACAGTGAAAGTGATGGGATTTTGAGTACAAATTAAAAAACTCATCTTGGAGAAGAAAAAAAAAAAAAGGAACACCTATCTAGACAATAGAAGCAAGCAAGAATTTTTGCAGACTCCATTTGCAGTGAAAGTATTACCTACCACTTCAGCTGGCAACTTAGTACATTATTTTTCTTATGAGAAATATGTGGTGCCAAATAAAATTTTTGGAAAGTACTTATGAAACTTGGATATGAGGAATCACCATGAAATGGTTCAGTTTAATTTAATTTTTAATTTATTTTAATTTGATTTTTAAATTTATTTTGGCCATAATTTCTAAATAGTTATGGCAATGAGTAACAGTGTAGCAGTTTCCTAAATGCCTTGAATACTAAATTTCTAGAAGAGAAAAGTGGTTTTGGATGAACACATCAACTAGGAGAAAGGATAATACTGATTTACAAGGAAAATAAAAAAAAATATCAGAACCATTCATGCCATTCAGAAAAGAAATATTGAAGTAATATTCCTTTTTAACTAAGGAACAGGAGTCCAAATAGTGAGTCAGCACTTAAACTTTCAGTAGAATAAATAGCTAAATATGTACTTGACATGAAATTTTCCTATCAGCACTCACAGTAATGGTGTATTAATTATTCTCTGCCAACACAGAGGAAGTAGTTAGGTAGCAGTGGAAGGATGAATGCAAACACATCAGCTGGAAACATAGGCTTTGTAAACAAGCATTCTCAGGACACCTGGATCTTTATTAGCTGTCAACTTTGATCTAAATGCAAATTTTTGAGATGAATATGATATTGGATGCCAATACGGTGACGTTCCTGAACTTCGTTTGTGGATAAATAAATGGCATTTACATACATAGTTGAGGAAACAGAAAATTAAATGAGAACTAAATTTAATCCATATAGGCAAAAGGGGGAAAAATGACACCAATACATTCCTGTCCAAATGTTTTTACATTATTAATAGGACTAATAAAACAGTGTTTTAGACATGTCTCTTCTGCTAATGCCATTTCTATCAGTTTTCTTTGGACCATTCTTTTGTCTCAACATACTCAAACCTGGGCTTTGAACTCATCAGAAATCACTGAACTTTTCTCTGTAGAATTATTTCCATGTCCACAGAAATATTCCTGGAGGGATCCACAGAGAACTTCTGTGGCTATCTGGGCCCCTTCTTGTTACTCTTTGTGCCGTGAACCTACTTGCCAAAAATAAGCAGGGAATAAAGTGTTAGTGTCAAATGATACTTTTTAATAGAAGGCAGATATTGAATTCTTCTTTTTACATTGATGGACCAAATTAACAAAAAATTAAATATTTATTATACAAATTATTGTAATTATATATGTATATGTGTATATAGATATATGATTGTGAATATTTTAAGAAAAAATTTCTAGTTACTTCAATGATGCCCACAGTAAAATACAAATGTGCATACATCTATCTATATCATTGGCAGATTTATATTTGACTATAGTAATTAAAAAGTATTCACCAATGATCTTACATGTAAATGCTATCTTGGAAGTGTAATTGTTAGTAAAAACAGATGACAACTTTTAATACAATGAAATGAGGTGTTCAAGAAATCATCTGAGATTCTGTTGAGGTAACTAAATGCATTCTACATATGACAGCCATGAACTTGCAAAAATTAGATTGACTCCTTCTGAAATCACATTGATTTGTCACCTTTAAAAGTTTCCAAATTCTGAAAATTCACCCAGACTGAACTGAAAACTATACTCAACTGAAAATAAATTTTATGATAAAATCTTCTAATTGTCATTTTTACTGCATTCATGAAAGAATTAAACAAGATAGAATCATGTAATGACTATTACAATAATTAAGATAATGCTTTAAATTTAAAGATTTTTACCATTATATAATTTGTTACTATATATATGAGAGACTAACAAGGCAATTGGAAAATACTAGGTATGTCTTTTACCTTGATTGTAGGGTAGTAACGTGGTTTTTTTCATATGTCTCAATACATCAAATTAGACCATTAAAATACAAAATTGTATAGTGGTTAAATTTCAGTGAATCTCTTTCAAAAATATTTATATACTATTATGCATTAAATACTATTAATATATTATTGAGAATTAAAACAACCTATAATTCATGTAAATATAGACATAAATGTAGAAAGAGATTTTACAGAATTGGCTCACATGATTTCAGAGCTTTGCAAATCTGAAATCTGCACACTGACAGGTTAAATACTCAAGGAAGTAATATCTTTACTATTCAGCCAGACAGAACTGTCTCTTCTTCAGAGGACATTGCTTTGGTTTTGATGAAGATTTTCAAATGATTTAATGAGAGCCAGCCACATGATTTAGATTAATAGTATTTCCAAATAACTAGGCACTATGTTGTAGCTCTATTTACACATTAACTGTCAAAACTAGTAACTCAAACCATGCCTATTTATGTTTATTGATGACAGTGTCAGCTTTAGGGAGAGTGACTCAATGGAGAGGCATATAAAAATAAAATGTGCACTGTGGAAAGAGTTGTAAATATTACTTTAAATTAACTAAGGTTGTCAGATAAATAATACTGATTTTACAAATAATGTCTATCTTCTTATTTACATTATTTTTTAATTTAATTTATCCTACTTTCCATAATTAGCTAAGAATACATAATAATTATCACTGTTAGAAAATAAACATATGATTTTGAATTTTAGTGGAAACCTGGAAATAGATATATGTAATGCTTTAGATCTCAAACTCCCCCTGAAAAAGTCCCATAATTAGTGATGGTGCTTTTTAAAAGTAATTGTATCATGGAGGACATTATATTCATCAGTGGATTTATTCATTGACAAATTCATAGCTGGATGTTCTTAAGGAGATGGAACATGGTACAAAGAAGTCACTGAGAGAGTTACTGGGAAGGGTGTGTTTTCTTGTCTGTCTCTCTGTCTCTCTCCCTCCTCTCTGTCTTTCGTGAAGTGAGTAACTTTTTTCTGTCATTTCCTTCCACCATACTGTTTTTCCTAGATTTCACCATGAGCCAAAGAAAACTTTTATTTTTTCTAGTTGCCAGTGTCAAGTATTTGGTATCAGCCACAGAAAAGTGACTGATAAAGCATAAAATCAAACATTTTTGCATTGTTCATTATTTTTATAATATTTTATATTTTTATTTATTTTATGTTATTTTGTATTATTCTAAGAGAATAAGACTAATAATAAAACTAAGTTAATTTTGAAAATTTTAGTATGAAAATTGTTTATTCCAACTTTTTGATATTTCCTTCATATAAAATTTGAATGCAGAATTCATATAGCAAAATAAAATGAAATATTAGACTTTTACTATTACTTAGGAGAACCTATATAACATATATATAAAAATAAAGATATATATGTTATAATTACTTTTAAAAGATTGCATGATAAGCACTTCTATATTTTATTTTGAATAACAATTATATTTGGTTAGAATGGTAGAGTTTTAAGTTTTACACTGCCAAACTATATGCATAAATATACAGTATCAATAACAATAAAATTTTATTGTTTAATGTGCATCTTAATAAAGAATACATTGAGATAGAAAGTAAAATCATTTTATTTAACTATATTAATTACCATTGATATGTATCTATTAAAACTAACCTTTCCATAATATTATGCTTAATAAAATGGAAAGTATTGTATAATTCTCAATTGGCAACAAATACACTGATTTACTGAATAAGTGAATCTACCACCAAATACTGTATTTCTGCTATAATCAGATTTATCACTATACATCAAAAAACAGATAATTCAGATCAAGTCAGTTATTAACATTACAAATAAATAATCAGAATTTTAAATATAATATAAAATATAAGTAAACACTTTAAATAAGCTTATATAAGTGCATTTCAAATGAAAAGAAATGTTTATTATATCCATTTCCTAAATTTACTCAATACTGAATGAGTGTTCTTTAGATTAATGTACTGATGGAGTTAAGCAACAATGAATTAACAGATGGGATGTTGGATGGATGGATGGGATCATTCTGAGTAACAGCATATTTTCATTATGAAGTAGGAATTCATAACGTAACAGGAAGTTATCATCTGTCACCTTATTAAGAAACATAATGTTCTGTTCATTTAACTGATTCAAATCACTGATTCACTTCTCAGAATGATTCTATTCTAACATGTACGTTCCCATGTTGATACCAGCTGTCTTTTTTGCTCAATTTGTGGCAACATTAGCAGTGCTTTTACTTCTCTTTTTAATATTTCCTATCATCCTGTGAATGTTCAGCTTCCCTTTCCTTGTATAGTTAATTTCGCCCTGTATGTTCTTGCCTTTCATGTGCTGCGGTGTTTTCTTTCCCCTGGCTTTCACTTTGCCTGCTGTCAGTGGACCTTGCTCTGCTGCACTGCTGAAGTTCTCGGTGGGGAGGTTTTTCTTCCTGGGCTCTGCTCCACCACCCTCTCCTACAGTAACAACCTCTGCAATAAACCTACTTGTTCGCTATGACACAGCATTTTCTTCCTGCAGTTTTGGGTATGTTTTAAATTGTTAAATTAAAGCTGATGTGTGGTTGGAATGGTAAATAGATTATTTTGTGGAGAAGCTACCTATCCAACCCCATAAAAATAGCACTTCTCTTTGGTTTTCTCCATGGGTTTATTCTAAAGTCCCATCAAGCAAACTTTTGCCGTTTTAGCAGTCTCATGCCTGTTGCAGTTGACCTGGTGAACATAACTCAGTATCTACACGTGTGTATTTGTACAAACTGCTATCACAATTATCCTTTCCTTGCCTAGGGTTACAGGATTTAGCTACACTCATCATGAAACTGCCCTTTGGACTGATTTATTTAAGAAGGCAAGTGAACCTATTTTGAGGTTTAATTTTTTTATTTCTGTATTGAGGAAGTGGGGTATGATACTTTTTTGATTCATTTTCCTATTGTAATCACAAAAATATTGTTAGTTCTCTCCTTAAATATTAATTCTACGAAATAACATTTCATTCAACATGTACTCCTAATGTTAATATAATGTTATTTACTTTTGAATTTGTGAAAATGTATAATTTTGCTTAATATTAACTAATTTCCTGGAGGAATTTCTTCATATCAGATATTGTCTTAATTAACATACAGGTATTGCATCATTTAATGACTGTATTACCTGTATTAAGAGTCTTCACTATCTTCATTAAGCATATAAGCCAACTCTATCTTAAAGGAAAAATTACTTTCTAGAGTTTAAACAGCTATTGAAAGCTACAGCTATGTAAAATTTCTGTCACCTCTAGAGCACAGCCTTCAGTCTATACAAAACAACTTCTCTTGTTTAGGTAAATAAAGAAGTTAATATTATATTTGCCTGGCAATTTTTGACAGAAATCCAGTGTAGGCAGATCAGTTAGATATTGAAAAGGGTTAGACTGTATGGCTTGAAGGACAGTCTGCATTTAATTAGTAGGCAGATGACTTAGAAACACATGGCAAATACTTACTCTACCAGATTCATTGAACACAGTCTTCAACTTGCCAGGAATGCAGAACATTTATTATTCTGCTGCTAAGACTAAGGAGAGTACATAAATTATTCAGGGTGGGGAGAGACATTAACGTTTTTACAATGCAAAAGATGATTCACAGAATAGAAGTGATCAGAATGTATTAATGTATTCTTCCATTTCAGGTGAATAATTTATGTCAGCCTCCCTAGAAGGATAAAGTACAGGCATTAGAATAAAACTAACAGCCAATCTAGCTTTATTTCTTAAAGTGAGGGTGTGTTTAAAAATAGAATTTCTGATTACCTAGGCTATCAAGAATAATTTACTGAGTATCCAAAGTTTGATGTTTTTAAATATTTCTGTTAATAAATAAGTGGTGTGATATGTTTAAGTGTATAGTCTGTAATTTTTCAATGCTTTCACATATGTTCATAAATGATCAAATGAGCTTTATTTATCCCACCTGTTCCCTTTTCAGTCCTAGATTTGACAGGTTTCACTTGCTAGAGTATAATGATAAAGCTTTTCTGTTGTGTGTAAAAATTCTTCCTGTACAATTCAAAAAGCTTTACAGAGGCAAGGAGTAAATGTAAATTTTCTGGGGCTATTACAATGAACAAGACCCCACATTTACATTCTATCCAGGGAGGAAAGCACACATTAAAAAAATAAAATAGAAGGCTGAATAATCATTCAATCTTCTGATATTTATAACTGCTGATTAGAATTTTATAAAATGATAGAAAAGTGAGTATGGAATGCTTTTTACTTTTTCTTTTCTCTTCCTTTCTTTTTTTCAGAAATGCTATCGGGAGCAAGATTGCTGAAATCTGACCTGTCTTCATGACTTACTTTGACCAACAGAGTGGCATGGAACTGATGATGTGTTAGCTCTGGGATAAGTTTTAAGTCTGTTGTGTTACACTGTCTTTGGAATTCTGTTCATGAAGTACACATGAGTAGCACAAACTGTCTCGCAAGAAAAATGAGACACCCGTGGACAATTCAAGTAGGCACTGCTTACTTACACAAAACCGTTCTAAATAACCTCAGAGCAAGAAGATCCACAAAAATATTAGCAAATCCAGTCTAGATCAGCAAAACTGGCTTCTGAACTAGGGCTGATTCATACACATAAGAGAGCTCAGCCAAGACCAGGAGGCAGATTCAACTAAGCTATTACCTTCTGGGCAACTTTAATGCTTGGGGTTTAAGTGATCCATCGACATATATGAGTGTGAGTATACATATCAACATGCACACACGTGTCTGTTTATGCGTCATGTTTTCTCTAATACTTTATTTGCACTCTGCTTCTCAAACACATACTGTCTGTTAAACAACACTGATTTTCTCATAGTTAGACTATCAAAACTGTAGTTGATGTGAATGCATATTTACCTCCCCTTAAGTATATGCAAAATAATAAAAATTAGAAAAATAGTTATAGCAACAGGAATAAAATCCAGCAAAACAATTATAAAATATATACATAATACAACAATAACTCAGTGTACCACTGTGCATACTTTGTAAGTCATAAGTCTAGATATGGTTTAGTTGATGAACTCATTAAAAATGAAACATTACCATTAGAAACATGAAAGACTTGGACAGAAAATGTAACTGACTCTAGTAAATCAGGTCCCAGGACATAATAGTTTTAATTCTACCCTTGTTCTGTTTTACATATACTTCTGCTTGTTCACATAGTTCTAGTAGTTTGATCCTGTGCAAGAAGCTTTCAGCATACATATCATGCATATTGTCTCCAACTTATAAGCATTTCTGAAGAGACACTACATTTTACCCAGTTCACAGTTGAAGATTATACTGATAGCCCAAACATCCTGAATTTTTCAAATACACTAGTTTATATTATGTATACAATATCTAATATTCTAATGTGGTAAATTTTATCTATTCAGGAGATGTTTCCAAAATTCCATTCAAAAGATGTTCAACTATGTCTTAAAATAGATACCCTCATAATTTCTTTATTAATTTATTGCATGTGTCCTAGCCAATCAAATTATAAACTATAATTTGATCACTAAAGAGCTCATAAAATTTTTGTTTAGATACTGTTAACACCTGGGTATGACAATTTTTGATGTAATTTAAATAATATTATTTTGTTTATACATTTACATGATAATTTCATACATTTATCAGGTACAAAAGTATATTTTGATATATGTTTATATTTTATAATGGCTCAGTGGAGCTACTGTATTCATTATTTCACACACATCAATTTTTTGTGATTCGAATGCAAAATTTACCTATTTATTTTTTATTTATTGTTTTTCTTGAGAAAGGATCTTGCTACGTGGTTTAGTCTGGCCTCAAAGTCATTGTGTTGACCAGTCCGGTTTCAGGGTCTTGGACAGCTTCCTGCTTCACCCCCTCATTGCTAAGTTGCAGACCTGTGTCTCCACACCTGAACCTGAAGTTTCTTTCTTCTTTTGGTTGAATCTACCTTCTTACCTTTTATCAAATATACAATACAATGTTATTTACTATGGTCATTAGATCATACAATTGATTGTTGAATTTATTTATTGTCTAACTGAAATTTGGTAGTGTTTCAATCAACATTTTGCAAATATCTAAAGATTATATCTTAAAACTTTATTTTTATGTTTTAAGCAAAGTTGACTAATGCACATAGGAATGACATGCTCACCAGAAATTTACATTTTATTTTGCCTATCACAACTGGGGACAGTGAGGAAAGGGAAGACCTTTAATACATGATGTTGGAAAAAGTGAATATCTAGCTGAAGAAAAGTGAAATTAGACCTCCTTTTAGATCAAAAATGAAAGTGAATTAAAAACTAATAAAAGATAAAACATTTAACATTGTAATCCCTTAGAAAAAAATGAAGCAATCATTCCTTGGGCTAAGAAAAAAATTGTATTTGACACAAAAAGCACAGACAACAGAAACAAAGAATGCACAGACATCAAAATAATGGAAACTTCCTTCAAATACATCTAACTGATTTTATAAGTTTTTGATAGTGTAATCTCAGTGAGAGCATAAAGATTACTTGTTTAATAACTCTCTAAGTACTTAGCAGTATTCAAGTGACATTTAGTCATGTCAATGATTAATATATCAAAATTGTTTTTCAAACAGAATTTTAATCCATAAATTTGCTACTTGGAAATGTTATGTTTGTTATGTTCACACATAAATGTATATTTGACTAATAAATATTCTCTGGAGGTTAGGCCTTTTTATTCTTATTTTGACATTGTAGAAGAGTTTGTGGTATTCTGATTATTTGCCTGTATTCTGCATACTGTAAAAGCAAGAATAAACTATATAATTATTTTTCAAATTTCATGCTTGCTTAAATATACTTCTATCCTCTATAAGGAAGAAAGAAGAAATAGCTATAATAATAAAATCTAAGAATTCTTCCATTTATTATTTCTAAAAGCAAATTGAACCTAAGATGCAAGAAAAGGCAAAATATTTATTCATTTTAATCAGTTAACTGAATTTTTTTTTTTTTTTTTTTGGTACCAGGGATCGAACTCATGACCTAGCGCTTGCAGGCAGGCTCTTATGCCACTGAGCTAAATCCCCAGCCCCTAATCAGTTAACTGATTATATTTCTGATTTTGCTCCAGTGTATTCCTCATGCAAGATATAACTTAATAAAACATAACAAAATGATAACTTCTGTTACTTAATGAAAGTTTGTTTCATTAAGTTATTGGTAGAAGTTCTTTTCATAAATTATTGTATTCCAAATGTCATAAATTATTTTATTACACATGTCAAACAAAACTAAGAATTATTAAGTTAATAAACATTTATTGAACACGATTGATTGACAGACACTATTCTAGGTGATGGGTCCACAGCAAAGAACAAATTAGATATAAAATCTATGCTGTAATGGAGTTTGCAATTTAGGATGTGAAATTCATAATAGCAAAGTGGATTTAGTTAGTTGCATATGGCCTTAGGAATCAGTAAGGGCAAAGAGATAGAAAGGCCTCAGTGGGCTTGGAGGAGCAGCTGCGAGGTGAAGCAGGGAGACAGGACAGGATTCCTTCAGAAGTCTGTAGAACTCTGAGTCAGCACTTGAAGGTATAAGGGAGTAAGTCATGACTGAAGGAAGAAGTGCTTGCTTGCAGAAAGAGTCACAGTTAGAAAGGTTCTAATTTAAGAGTTTGCCCAGTGTATTCAAGGAAAGACAGTGGACAAATTGCTCATTTGAAGATGACTTTAGTACTCTTTTCCAGATCTAGGAAAACTTCCATTGGCTTTTTTTTTGGGTGGGGGGAGATTGCGTTAAATCTATGTATCAGTTTTGGAAGCATACCCATTTTGATTACTGATTCTGCTTATTCAGAAACATGGTCTTTCAATTTTCAGAAGTCCTCTTTGATCTCTTTTTTCACAATGATGTTATTTTCATTGTAGAGGGTAGGGTGTTTGCTTGGTTAGGGTAACTTTACTTCCTTGGTTAGGGTCATTGCTCAGCATTTAATTTACCTTAATGCTACTGCAGATGGCATTGATTTCCTAATTACATTCTCAGTGAACTTTTTATTACTACACAGCAATGCTGTTGATTTTGGGGCATTGATTTTGTATCTTTCTACATTGTGTTAATGCAGATGTATTCTGTTGGGGTGCTCTGGGTATTCTATGCTAAGGACAATGTTCTATGCAAATGTTTTGACTTCTTTCTTCTCTTTATATTTCTATTTTGTTTATTTCTCTTACCTGATTGTTGTGGCTAATGTTTTCAGGGCCACATTTTTTAACAGAAGTGGCTATAGTGAATCTTCTTCCTGATTTTAGAGATAAAGCCTCTGCTTTTCCTTTTTAATGATGTTAGCCACAGGTTGGTTATAAATGGCTTTTATCTGCTTGACATAAGTTCCTCCTATACCTATTTTCTTCAGAGTTTTTATTATACATGGATGTTGGCCTCATTCTTGATCAACTTGGTCATTTGGTAGTCACCTCTGCATCCCTGTTCTGAGGAGGAAACAAGGTACAGAGCTGCATTAGAATTGTTACTTTGTTGGGTGGTGGCCTATTGTCCTCTTCCCAGCTTGGGTCAGATGTGTAGAACTGGCCTCACAGTCCGAGAGGTACAGAAGCAGTATGGAGATGAGACAGCAGCTATCAACAACTTAATGAAGGAAGCCCCTGCTCTGAAGTAAATACTGTTATATTTCTTGATTCTGAATCTTGTATAAATTATATCTTGTTACAAGAACTGTGCAAATGGTGAAATGCAATGGAACTTGGCAGGTTAAAGATTAAGTTCTGGGATTACAGCATTTAGCTTGGTATTTTATCTGTTGTGTGATTTTGGATAGTCTTTTTTTCCACATCCATAAAAAGGAAATGATAATGCTTTTTCAAAATATGTTGCTATGTATGTTAAGTAGGCTTTGGAACATATTCAGTACTGATTAAAATTAAACATTTTTTATTATCACATAAAATTCTATAACTTTATTCTACTTTAGTAAATTATATATTAAGGATTTATAAAAATGACAAATGAAGTTCAATTTCTTTCCTTTGTATGGTCCTACAGTACACCAATTTTTGGTATCCAATTAAATCACGGTGAGCATTCTACTTGATTTATTTTTTCATTGTTATTGAGAACAGTGTCAGACAGTGTGCCTCCTTACAAAGATTCAGTGAATTTATTTTGAAGCATATGCCTCATATTTAAAGGATGTGCAAGTATTTAAATGTATTGCACACTGTCACACTACCCACAAAACCTATATTCCTGTTTCAGCCTAACTTTAGTCTTTTAAATTAAGTTTAGTCTTTTTAAATGTTTACAATCTAATAGCTGTGAAATGAAATTTCTTTCTTTCTTTCGAAGGAAAATGATGCATTATTCTTAATTTAATGTGCAGTCAGGCATCTTTTTAGCCTCCACTTCTGCCTAGGGTTTGTCCCTCATTATCTGGAAAAATGATTTTGATATTTAACTTAGAGTAAGGAAGTGATAGTCTCTCTCTAGTTTAAATTTTTGAGATCAAAACCCTTGAAGATACATTAATATAAATCAAACCAAGATAGAAAGGTAGCCAGAAACATTGTCATAGGTTGCTATCTGGGCACAGAATTTTAATTCTTTTTCTACAAAACAAAATGTACACATGAAGCCTCTAGCACTGCTGAAAGACTTCTGTGTGTCTGTTTTTACTCCATTCCTAGTCCCATAAGTTCAGTAAATCAGGCCATAACAACAGAAATTCTTGGCCATGGATATGAGATAGCAACATGAGATAAAAGGACATGGAGTGAAACTAAGCTTAGTTTATTTCTTAAAGTTCAATGATCATAAAAGAGATGTGGACGTTACCCTAGTTCTCCTTACTAGAGAATGTAGTGGAAACACTCAGACCTCTAGAAACCAAATAAAGCAAATAACTGCTGCTCACTACTATCCCCACATTTGTGTCACACGTACATATTTGTCTTTAGTATTAATCTGTGGTGAGGTAGAAATGTGATAATACTCAGGATTAAAAGAACAGAATGGTAACT
Source organism: Hydrochoerus hydrochaeris (assembly GCA_004027455.1). Classification (NCBI taxonomy): domain Eukaryota; kingdom Metazoa; phylum Chordata; class Mammalia; order Rodentia; family Hydrochaeridae; genus Hydrochoerus; species Hydrochoerus hydrochaeris. Next base: position 15,170 of record PVLA01006443.1, on the reverse strand, counting down.
ATATCAGCCTCAAGCTTAGGGGATTAATGAACAGAATCAAATCTCCTTTTCCCAGTGTGATTGTCTCAAACCACAAAGTACTCTATGAATTTTATAAAGGAAATTATGCAGAAAGAATTAATCTGTGTCTGCATTTGAATTTTGCTGGGTATTACTATGGTGAGAACTGTGCTTGTTGTTTCATAGAGTCATTTCAATTCATTTTGCTGATGTAAAACATTCTAATACATGAATATACCAAGGTGAATTTATTTTTATTTAGTTTTTTTTTTTACATTTGGCTATAGAAAACTAATGTTTCAATCACTGTGTGATGTTACGACCATTGAAAATCATTTATGCGTGTCTCTGTTTTTTAGGAACTCACATTAATAGAAATATCTAAGAAACTATTAATAAGTAAACCAAATATTACTTATGAAGATAATATATAAGAGGATTTAGTCTAGGAATAAAAACTTGGTTGAAACTGTTGCAAATCAGCAACAAGTCTTTTCAAGAACTGTAGAAGAAAATAAGTCAAATCATCTTACATTATGACTCATAACAAAGTAAAAGTTAACGACAACTTTATTGATATGCAATATATCAATATATGAAACATAGTAGCAAAAGTATAAAAGTTATCCTTGAGGAAGTAAGACAAGGGTGGCTCAAATTATCAATTCTATTTAATATTGAACTGCAGTTCTTAACTAGAGATGAACTTTTAATAATCATAATAGACATTATAAAGAGTGAATTTAGTACATAAAACTGTCAATATTTACATTATGAATGTATACTTAGAACATAAGCAATATACATATAAATTGCAAGCATTTGTAAGCAAAAATATCAGGCTTTCTGAGAAATTAGTTATCTTTATAGTTAAAAGTAAAAACTTTGGATTCTGGATACAAAAACATATTAACAACAGATGCTTTTCCCACTTATCATAGATTAGAAAATTATTATACATGAAGTTTGAAATGCTGTAAATTAATCCCCATGATCTTAAACACTTTTTTATCCATAATCTAATCATTACCAAGGAAAAATGTTTCAGTTTAGTCATAATTAGATTCAATTACATGAATACAATTTTTTGCATCTATGAAGGGATTTGCATGTCATACCAGAGTGTTACCAGACAAACAATTTTAACACCTGTACGTCATTGTAATGCAAGCTGCAATGGAACAAATTTACTCAAGTCAAATTCTAACACCACCCTAACAATCTGTCCAAAACTTTGATCTCATTTTTAAGGATCATTAACATGTCTTGTTACTTATTTTATGAATATGCTGCACATTTATAATCATGTTGGATTTATGGATTGTGATTTTTATTTTTCCCTTTAATTTTCTCTAAGTTCACAGTCAAGTAAGATAAGAACTGCACCACTAGCAAGTAAAATGCCAGTTGCAAACTTGGGTTGGGTTGGCTAACACTGCTAAAAAGGTTTCTAACATCTTGTCCAATGGACTGAGTTTTCCCTGCTGGGATGTAATCCAGCCTTCTTACATTGCCATCAAATGGCATAGCCAATCTTAGGAAGTTCAGCGTGTGTACCAACTAAGAATGAATATATAGTGATGGGAAATTTTATTAGATAAGGAAAAAGTACCTATGAATAACACGTTACTTTTCTCTCAAAATTGCCAATGTGAAAACCAATGTCTCATCCTTTAGAGAGGAATGACAAAAAGGATGGGAAGAGATAAAAAAATATTCCAAGTAATTTACTTCTGGTGAGAAGGGTGGAACTGTCATACAGCCTATACACATATAATAAAGAATGCTTTGCATTAGCGATGATTTATATGCATTAGATTTTCTTTATATATAAAACTCATGTTTTTTTCATGAAAATATTTTCAAAATCTTTTATATATTAGTATCATTGTGCAATTTATTTTTATTTTGTATTTTTTCTTAATGCTTTCTTAAAAACCATAAATCATTATATCATCTGTTATAATTCTTTAGAAGTTATAACAAGCCTAATTTTTATGTTTTTGTACAAAATATATAAATGTTTCACTTTATGTGAGAAAAATCTAAAACATTATCCTCACTGATGTGATTTGAACTTTATAATTGTTTTTGTTTAATTTAAATTTGAGGACCTTTGTTATTGGACTGAATTTAATTTCACAAAAAGAACCAGAAAGTTACATTTGTTTTAGTTTAGGCAATAAGTACATGGTCTTCTAGAACATATTTCAAAATATGGCTCAAGTTTTGAAATACAAATCAGTTATGGACAAATTAAATCAATTGTGGAAATGATTTCCAAAACTTTTTAGGCCTAGGATATTTGACTGCTTTCCAGAATGTTCCTGAAACCTCTAGTCACAACTGATTTTTCTCATCATTTGAGAAAGAGGAATTTTTCTACCTTACTGCTCAGACAATGACTCTTGCTCTTGACTTCAAGTACTTTTTGAACTATAAATTACCCAAACTTGTTTGTACTAGATGAAAGATATTTGGGAATGTAATACAATTAATCAGTTATTTTATACATGATTTTTCTTCTCGACAAATGTGACATATATTAAAACTGTACTTAATAATCATGGAAAGTGAATCATAAGACCAATACTAGACAAGAAGATGAGTTACTTAAATTTCAGCATAATTAACAAGCTGAAAAAAGATAAAAAAGCTATCTAGAATCGTTTAATAATCCATCATTTATATATTGTCTAAAAATGTTCAAAGACATTATCCACACACCCAATTAAATATGAATCAAGAAAATTAAAGTTAATTTTGGATCTCTTGGGGCTCATTACTAGGCTAAGATGTTCCTAGGCCATTCAGACACTGTCATTCCACAGTCAAAGCTAGTATTCTTCATCATTTATTCCTCCCTGAATTAATTCAATATGGAAATGAAAAGAAAACATCTAAGTCGTAAAATTCATGATATAAAGTTCTTAAGTTCCTTTAGTACAAAATTTAGTTATTACTGTGCTTGTATTTAAATGAACTACATGCATATTATAAATTAATTGAGAAATACTCTTTGAAAATAAAACCAGAAAATATAAGCCAACAAAGAGATATACTACAAAAGAATTCTCTGAAAAGAATAAGATAATGGGAATGAAGAGGCAATAGGATACAGGACAGCAACAGAAAAACTAAAACTGAGGCTAAGTTAGAGTGCAGACTAAGGCAACATCATCCAGAGAGCACATAATTCTCAGGTGACTAAAAGGCTGCAATGACAAGTGTATTGTTTTGATGAAAATTTCACTTACAGTCTTAAATAATGAGATGACACTTGTGTATATACGTATTTCTTTTACATGAAAAAGAAAACAGGTTAGAATTTTAAAATAATTATTTAGTATAAAGAGATTAACTTATAAGAGTGTTTAAAACAACTAAGGCATAACTTAATCCACCATATTTAGGGAATTCTCATAAAACCAAACTGTTTCCAATCAGTGTGAATTGCTATTACCTAGTAACAAGATGTTTACTATGAAACTATTTTCAAGCTATTTCAACAATAAATCAAGAACACAAGCACTTTCAACTCTGGTCCACTATTTTGTTAAGATAAAAGTATTTTCAAATACCAATAAATAATCCCTCATCACTCAAAAGATTACCTGGATACAAAATGCAAACTTTATTTAAAATGTTCCTATCATCTGTAAAGAGCATACTATACTCAAATTTTATCTTCCAGAACTCAGTAATTGTTTTGGAAAATCTGCATTCTTTCTCAGAGGCCAATGTTGATGTTTTCTTAAGAGGAGGCATTTGCAAAAGTTATATTCTTATGAGCAAATTTTCTTATGAGCAAATTCTTAGTACCTAAGAAAATTTGTTTATTGTTGAAAAACAAAAATATTCATGCAATGTTGATCATGTTTAGCCTAAGTTCTTACTTGAGACAAATTTTAATGTTATTGGCCTGTGTTAGAAAATTACCTAGAGTAAAATAAATTTAGTTAATTTAGTCAAGTGAGTAAATTTAGAAATAAAATATAAGCAAGAAGTTTAAAAGAGAATGTATACAACAAAAAGTAATTACTAAGAAAAGCAACAAAATAAAAATCTGGCTTCTTAAAGTAAAGCAAAAAAACCAACATAGTTCTGGAAAAAGTTAGAAAAAGCAGGAAAATAAGCAGGACTATATGTAGATTAAAATTTTTAAAACAAAAGGTTATATCATGATGAAATTAGTGATAAAAGAGAGGAATATGTACTGGTACTGGTAGATAATACTTTGCCAAAACTGAGATAGCTAAAAAAGAAAATCAAAATTGATTATTAATGCACATAATTTCCTAATTTTAGATAACAAAATAAATCAGTGAAATAGAAAACTAGTCTCATATGATTATAGTGAATTTTTTTGAAAAAACCATTCTTATTTTATATAAAAGAATCTAGATCATGGAAAATGAGGAAAAAACTTCCCTCTCTTCAGTCTATATGGCTTATATATATAATTATCTTTTAAAGACACATAAAATCATGTTTCTTGATACTCAAATATGGTAAGGATTGTAAAAGATATAAACAAAAGAGTAGTGGTGGTTAATCTCATATACGTGCACAATAGTAATAATTTATGTAAAATATTAGTAGATTTAATACAAAAGTAAAAAGCAATGCACACTGAAAACAGAAACAGATTTAAAGCACCTCTATTAAAGTACCGATGAAACAATATTATTACCAGGTGACAGTTAAATGCAACTTTAATTCACAATATTTAGGAAGTTCTCATAAAACCAAAGTGCTTCCAATCAGTTTGACTTTACTTTCCTATGTAGAAAATTTAGTTATCCTGTATAAAATGGTGGCATAAAATGTAGGCATAAAACATTACACTGTATATTTTGTCAAGCATGTCATTTTTAATCAAACAATGTCTGTATCAAAAAAGGAAAGAAACCATTATGTAAGGTAAAAGCAAACACAAAATTAGTCCTTACATAACGATGTGCTTAGGGTGAAAGATGGAAGAGGTAAGGGAGTGACAAGTCTTCCCTGCTGTGTATAACAGTGTGTTCATTATGCTACATTGTTCAAGCTCATGTGGCCTAATGTTATCCATTAAAACCTGGTGAATAAAGCAGCAAATTATATTAACCTCATTTGAAATTTTAATCATTAATAAAAATATAATAACTTTAAAACAATATGACTATTACTTTCACAGGAGGTGCTTCTTAAATATCAAAAATTTACAAATAAATATATATCAATAATAAAATTCTGTATAAATAATATAATCTATACAGTACAATTTTTTCAAGATAAATTTGAAAGGTTTATAGCACCAAATGCCACAGAACATGGATCAAAATAATACATGGAGAGGTTAAATTTCTCACATGTGGACATCAGTATCTATTCAACTGATAAAAAATAGAAAGTCTCTATCAATTTCTTTTAATGAAACTTTAAAAGTAACATATCCTAGATTTTTCGGTTTTTATACACCACTTAAATTTAAACATATTATAATCTCACTTCCCAAACAGATGTTTGACATTTAAAAATTAACATTTAGAGTGGGCTGTTTGATTTAGGCAAAATTGCATTAAAATATCCTCTCTCCCCAAGCCCAATAAAACAAACAAACAAAAAAAAACAAACAACAACAGCAAAAACAAATGGTTTGCATATTAGCTAAGAGAAACTCAAGACTTGTCCAACTAAATCCCTAAAGTATGCATGAACAAATACTCCCCGTACTACATTACTAGTAGAAAAACCTATTCATTTAAAAAAATTTGGATGGCACTTTCTATTTTTTTATGTACAACCAAATTTAGTGAGGAACCTAGAAAGCTAGGGACTCTTTCACCACTGTACCTTTCAATTCCAACATCCTGTTAAAATGTCTTTCCAGAAATTTGCTTTACCATGATAGAAAGCTTACCAAAGTAAAGAATTATTATTCCAGTTCACTAAAAAACAGACAAACAAAACAAAACAAAACCCTCGATTTTCTGTTACTATACCGGAACCTCAGTTTGCTGACCGTGAAACAGACCATGTCCTTGTAGCTAGAGTAAAAGACCTCACATGGTGAGCTGCAAAGGGAAGAGCTGATTTGGTAAAGTCAGCTGGGACTTCAGTCCTCTCCCAGTAGCCTTCCTTCTTCCTAGCTAGGAACAGGAGCCTCCTCCAGGGGGTTAGAAAGACTTTAAACCTGACATTTGATAAAATCATGACCCTAACCATCAGGCAACATCAGCTGTGTCTCTGTTCTTTTGCAAATGCAAGCTAATTGTTTATTAGAGAAAGGCTAGCCCACACCAGAGGAGACAGGCTCAGCCCTTCTTAGGACTGGGGCAGAACTGTGACTCTCCTCTGCTGTGCTGTGAGATAGTCACTGATTTCTTCAAGGTCCTAAGATTTTTAACTTATTTTATGCCTTTCACAAAAATTGAAGCTTTCCATTCTTTTTCATATTTGCTGTTATGTTTCTGGAAGCACCCAGCATTTGCTTTTCCTTTAGTGTGATAAACCTAACTAAGGTTACTAGTTGACTTGAGGCTTTGGGGGGAGACATAAACACAAACTGTAACACAACCCTTCGCTCTCTACTGGCTTAGAGCAGCTCCCTTTTCCTTTATACCACTGGGCACGTGGCCTTGTTCACTACAGTCCGGGGGTTCAGAGAAAGTGCCTTGAAACAGAACCAGTTCAATTCTGCTGGGTATCCATGAGCACGTTGAAAATTAGGGGAAAGCTGACCTTTAAATGTGTGATTCTAACTCCATAGGTAAAATACCTAGCCCATCACCACACCCTCCAACCTGAGAAAATTCACCTCCTAGTCATGCAACCTTACCCAAGGAGCCATGGGGCCCAGGTTGGTTTTGGCTTAGCTGACAGGATTCTAGTTGGAGCCAAAACCCTCACTCTGTTGCCTACACAAACAGACCAAGAATGCTGCTGCCCTGTGACCCTCCTAGAAACACCTACACTTCATGTTTGCTTTGTTTTAAATTGAACTTCTTAATAAAAGTGAGATACATGACAATTTTTAAGTGAATTTAAAAAAAAAAAAACTAGTGAGTAAATTTTGCAAAGGTGTTGCAGGTTAGCATACTCCACTGACACAACTGAGAATTACACACTCCTCTTACCGCCTTGCTTTTCCATTTCTACAGCAGAGAAGAAAAATTGGAAGGAAAATGGAAAGTAATCAGTTCACTTATCTGGCTACTTTAAATGTCTTCTTTAAAAAGATTCTTTTCTTGGTCTATAAGTAAACCAGACAGGGTCATGGACTGAATTATTTAAGGCTACACACTTAACCTACAATACATATGCATTGGAAGACAAGATATTTAAGAAGGAAAGGCAGGTTAAAAGAGATCTTGAGGTGAGATCCTACTCCGAGAAGGATAAAGTGCTTATAAGAAAAGAGACTCTGTAGATTCTTGTCTTTCCTAGGCCACAGAGCAAAAGCCATGCATTCCTAAGGGAGGACACAGTAAGAAGGCAGCTATTTGCAAGCCAGGATCAGTTCTGCCTGAAACCACACTGCTAATATTTTTTCTCAGATTTTCAGCCTCTTTAAATGTGAAACAATAGGTTTCTCTCCTTAAGTGACTAAGTTTATACATTTTGTTATGGCAGTCTGAACATATTAATACAACACTGTCCCCTAAATGTTAGCCTTCTTTATTAATGCATTAAAATTATATTAGATTAATAAAGTAAAGAGTGTAGAGTTATACATACCTAAGGAATCTCAGGTAAGTGAAATTTGCTCTCACTTACTAAATCATGTAATTCTTCTGTCAGGCTGAAATATCTGTGATGCTTTTATTTCAAATGAAAAAATGTTGATTTGTCTGTAATACACAACAATGACTTTGTTTTATGTGTAATTCTACTCTCTGGAGTCCAACCCTGTTCTACTATAATTATACTACCTAGAATTTTCAACTACCCATTCAAAATACACATTCATTCCAACTACACATGCATTCAAAGAACTTAGTAATGATCGATGTCTTGGTAATTCTTAGCTTTTGTTAAATTTAAAATATATATTATATTCTTCCAAACTTCAGATAATTATATGAATTATTTATTTACATAGCTTAGGGTTAGGGTTAAAATGTCAGGTACTTGAAAAACAAAGCTACACTTTATTGTTTTATCTCATAATTTTATTTCCTTGACTGTCTCAAAAGTCAATTTCCTGTCTGGGAAAGTAGCTCAATGGTAAAATGCCTTATTAGCCTGCACAAGGCCCTGGATTTAACTGCTAGTACAGGAAAATAAAGTTTATTCTGAATTCATATTCCATCACTTCATTATGTATGCATTCCACAGAAAGGGCATTTTTATGGAATACAATTTCTATAATGTACTTTTATAAGGACATGTGATTATTTATAATACTTAGAGCACACACATATTCTTATGCACATATATGTATGAATAATTCTACTTTTATTCTTTTATATCACTACATTTGGATCATCATCCTATTTCCATCATATTTATAACAATATTTATAATTTTCTGTGTTTTTGTCTGTCTTCTAAGCCTTTATTTCTGTGATTTGTAAAGTAATAAACTTTTTTTAATAATATGTGGAAATGAAAATGCACTTCTTCACTGAAATTATTTTTGAAAATACTCATCTATTTTTAGTGCATTTTTCTGTTCTGGTTAATACTGAGAATCTGAGAACACATACAAATATGTACATATATTAAAATGCATTGTTTTACACACACAACACTTATACATATATATGGAACTTGTGCTCCAAAATAGAGCAACAATACTCTGATTTATATTTTCCTTCCCTCTAGGCAAAGTGTTTTTTCCAAGTTTTTAATATTTTATAGCAATTATTTGAAAATATAAAAATCAAAAATTACACTGAGAAAATAAAACATTAGACACAAAAATCAAAATATATTCTAATATTAACTGTAAAATATATTTTCTTATTTTTATTAGTGCAGAAAATTAAAAGTTTCTTATATTTTGTCATGTTGCTTTGAATATTAAGCAGAACTGTAAGAACTGTTTGTCAGCTTTAGTTATTTGCTTCAGATACTGTTCTCATGTTCTTGTATTGAATATAATTTTCTCTCCTCAGCCTTCTTATCTTTACAGATACTGCATCATGCCTAGTCTCTCATACATCAATTTTTTGTTGGCATATCCATAAAAGTTAGAATTAAGGGTAAACAATTCATAATCTTTGAGGTTTTGTATTCTACAACATGTAGTGAATACTTAAAAAAATAAAAGTTGTTTAATTCAGACATAGTATGGAATCTACCACGTAGTCTACATATCTTGCACATAGTCAATATAGAGTGATTTCCATAAAAGGAAGTTTAAGAGAGATATAGTTCATAAAATAAATCAACTTACTGACAGAAAGAATATAGTCTTAGGGAAATTTCATGTCAAATATCTTCCCCAAGTTCTCAAAGTCATGAACTTTACCAAATATATTCCTTGCACAATTTACCATATTTAGCAGAAAGCAACTTCATCATTCTGGTTGATCAGGCCAAAATTGTTACAAACAATCTGTTTTGTTACAATCTGCTTTGTTTTGCTCTGTTTTGTTACAATCTGTTTTGTTTTGCTCTGTTTTGTTACATCACATGTGAAATGCATTAGGAAATTTATGAATTGAGCTTCCAAATTATTCTCCAATTCTGAGCACTAATCTTGTTCTACTAGTACTAAACTGAGCCAAATCTTTCACCAGCATTACTCAGGAGTAGATCAAGAATTCATTATCATTACTCACCATCTGCTATAGATTATATATTACTTTGCGCCCCCCGCCCACCTCTCATAATATGGGTGTGGCTGAATCTAGTGTCTATGATCCGTTTGTTGTCTAGCACTGGGATTGGTAATGTGAGTGTACCACTCACCTGGGGTGGAACTACTATATGATGTAACTGTGGAAAGAAAGTGTGTCTCACTTTGCAGCTGGCCATCAACAGTGGCCCGCCACGCCACCCTGCCCCTTGGAGCCAGCTGAATATGAACTGAAACCTCCCAGAACTGTAGGAAATAAACCTTTCCTCCCCTAACTTTGGGCATCAGTTATTTTGTCTCAGAGAGAGAGAAAAGTAACTAAGACACCATCCTTACCACCAATTTATGTGAACACGCTGCAGTAATAATTCTTGTGAAATGTAAGTCAACTTCAGCTCCACGCAATTACAGAAAACATAGCGTACCTCTAAGTGCCATCCATATAAATGAATCATTGTCAATTCACACGGAAGAATAAATATAAACTTCTAAGTCAGTTTGCCTTTGTATAACAAACTCCAAAGACATGGTAGTTTATAAAAACAGAAATAATTTTTTTCAGAATTCCAGAAACTGAAAGTCTGACACTGAAAGGCAATATGCTGAGCATCTAATAATAGCCTTCTGCAGGGTTTTGATTGACAGTTTCTTATATCACATGGTAGAGTGAGAGATCACTGTTTCTCCAATCCTTTTAGATGAAGGTACTAATCCTATTCATGAAAGTTTTACTCTTATGATCTAAGTGCTAATTACACCACCTTTAAATGTCATTGCATTGGGATTAAAGTTTTAACATATGGATTCTTGCGGTATATTTATATCAATGAGGGAATTCAATGTTTGTCACATAAAAATGTAGTATAAACTATTTCAATGACTAGAGATGAGAGGAAGTATATAAAGAGTTCATAAATTTACTCAGATAGCAAGAGTAAATTTTCATATATAATTTATGTGATATCTCATATATTTGAGTAAAAGGTGGAGTTTTACTTAAATTGTGTTGAAAAACTGAATAGTCTTTTTGCCAAAGTGTCTTTGATAAAATTTAAAAATAAAAATATACAATGTTGAATAAATAAATGACTATATAACAATAAATAAATAGATAATAGTTAAAAATGAAATTATATAACCATAGAAGCTAGATATACTTTTAATCTACATATGAAAGAATTATAAATCAGTCCAGAAGTAATGAAAGATTGGTATATTTAACTCTAAAGAAGAATTTCATAGAAAAAATAAACAACATGAATGAAGAAATGCCAAAAAGAAGGCATAAGCATATTCCCAAAACTGTAATATACATGTGCTCAATCATCATATTATATATTTTATTAAATATTGAGTAAAAGATTAAACATTTGATTAATATATGTGAGGTTCATAAATTCATACACAAATACACAGGAGGAATAAATAATACATAGACACACTCATATACACAAACATAAACACATGCACACACACATAATAAATACACAGTGGTTTAAAAGGGCTTTAAAAATTTGAAATAACATTTAACATTTACAATAAAATTTAAAATATACTGTAATGCTATATCACACATCACAGAAAAACAAAAATTCAAAACATTTATAATATACATTATTGAGTAGCTATAGAGTAAAAGATATCCTCATGGGCAGTTATTGAGTCCAAATTTATATAGCATCCATGTTTAAAATCTAATTTATTTTAAGTTTTAAACTTAGCAAATATTACTTTAAAAGTTCACATGAAGATAGATATCTAACAATACAATATACAGTACACAATAAATATTTACTGTGATTATATTTGGAATTGCAAAATAGCAAAAGAAAAAAAAAAGAACAGACAAGCAAACAAGCAAAAAAAAAATCTACATAGTTTCCCCAAATTGAAGCAACTTTGACACAACACTTTCTACTGTGGGATATGATGTAAGAACAAAATCTTTTACCTTCAAAATTTTGTTCTGGGAGTTGGCAACCTTATCCTAATAGTATATTGTATAATACCCAAGAGGAAACAAGAAAATACTGAGTAGAATTGGGAACTCGGATGCTCCATGTCAGGAAATGGAGCTATGAAACAGCACTGACAGTGCTGAGCACTCAATTTTGGAAGTTGGAGGGATGAATTTAAAATTATATGAGCTCCAGATGATTTTCAAATGGGAAGTGGATAAAGGAATGCATGAAGGGGACAGAGACATGTGAAAAGAAAGAAAAAGAAAATGAAAATAGTTCAAATATATTATAAATGTACCAACTTCCCAGGATGAGTGTAATCATTAAGTCCTGCAAACATACAAATTCAAATAAAAACTTGAAAGAAAGAAAACTACTTGAGCTCACAGATGGAAATGTACATAGATGAAACAGACGGCAGATCCAAAAAAGATGACCCCACTGTAACAATGAGCATGAACAGACTCCATCACCTACTTGTAAACCATTGACAAGGGTTCTTTGCTAAATGCATGGTTTCAGATCTAGACAGCACAGAATGGAAATGAAACTTCTAATAATGTTTTTCATGTGTGTTTGCGTGCGTGTACAGTCAAGGATAGGCTGAAAACTATTAGGAATGTATTTAAAAATCATAATATTTGACTAAATTGTCTAAATGTTGTCAGTGCGAACATCTTAAAGTAGCCCCTATTTCCTTTTTCTGAAACTTCTGACTCAGTCTTCTCGTAAGTCATCCAGCCTGTTCTGAGTGCTCCTTTTCACATATAATTGACCCACTTCCATTTTTGATCTCAAAGTTCTTTCCTCTTAGTGCAGGGGGACTCTTACCACCCTGATCAAAATTTAGCCATCTGTCAGCCCTGGTCAGTTTCCTCAGCAAGCTCTGTGTTTTCCATGGCACTGAAGGGTATTTCTGAAAATACTTGTCTTGATTGGTCTATTCTCTTCTATTAAAATAATAGTCAAGTAAAAGATGTGTATTTTGTTTGTTTTACTCACTGTTTATGAGGCTTAGCCTAGTGGCTAGTGATGAATGTAAAATGTATTCTCAATTAATACGTACTCTTGAATAAGCTTACTGAGTCCTAAATCTGGAATGTTTGTCTACTAAAATAAACCTACTTATTTATATGTGGTCATCTGCGTTATGAAAATAAAACAGAAGGAGATGAGGTTAGAAAGTAAAGCATTCCTGCAAAGCTTGATTTTCTTAGTTATTTAATACATATTCTGTCATCAGTTATTTATCTAATAGGCAGTCATGTCTTGTCAATCCCTCCCTCAAATGTCTTTAAATATGTCACCTTATTTACATGCTTGTTCCCACCACCTTGGTTCTGTGGCTCATCATCTTACACCTGGGTTACTGAAATAGTCTCTCCTCTAGCAACTGTACACAAATCACTTTCTGCATGATTCTTTCCTAAATGAGTGTTTAATTTCTCTAAATCACAGCTTTCAAAATGTGACTTCCAAATGCAGACATTATCAATGAGTTTCTTGTAAAATCTCTTCAGTTTAAGTTTGAAAGTCCTAAAGAATCTGATTTTATTTATATTTATCCTTCACCATTGGCAAGTTCCATGCAATCAACTTCAAATTGTTCTAGGTGCTTTATTTTATTGTATTTTATTTGGTTTTTTTTCAATCTATCGAAGAAATGGATGGTGAACAGGACATAGTATACCTTATAACATGTGAACTAATTACCATAAAGGCCCGTAAATACTTTAAAAAGAAAAAAATCTGAAACTTCTACAACTCAAATCTCCTGTGTGTGCAAATATAGACTGACCGACAGACAGACAGAGAGATAGACACACACACATGGCTTTCCAAAAATTATTCCCTCAAAACAATAGATAAATTCTTATTATTGGAAAGTGTAATCCACAAATTATTAGGAATTAAGAAGTACACATCAAGGAAAGCAAGACAAATATATAAGGTGTTATACTGAGTATTTATTACTGTATCTGTCTCTTCTGTCTCATGACAGCACCTGAGAAGATTGTTTCTCAGATCACTTAGCTGGAAAAGAAGAAGCACCTTTCTATATGCATTCATTCTCAACTGGAAAAAAGTTCTCCATATGAAAAATTACCTTCTTGAACTGCTTCTGGATTATATGTGCTAATGAACTGCACTGTGTAGCATGTAGCTGTCTGTGACACATTCAATGTCATAGATAATAAATAAATGATAAATGCACATGAGTGAGATAGTGGAGCACAAGAAATGCCAGAAAAAATCCACAGAGACACCATGCAGATCTCCTCATTCTTCACTTATATTTGAGGCATCTTAAAAGTAGTAGTACTAATCTCTCCAGGATCAATGCAAGCAACTTAGTGAAATAAGGTTAAATCTTCACTGTATCTCATGACTACTGGTATTTTGTATCCATCTTCCTTCTTTGACATTCATCCTGCATTTTTCTCCATTAAGTCAGGGCTGTGGATGGCTGGATTACTTTCCTTTTGATAAAACCTAGATTTTAATCCCAGGGAGATCTGAAGATATGATTGGTTTTTCTTTTGAGGATATGGTTGCTGTAACTTGACATTTTCTGTTGCTTTGAAGGAAAAAAAAAAAGCCACAATCAATTTACTGGGTTTCAGGTTACTCTTTTCCATAACAGGCTTTTGAAAATTTTATGGGAACTGAAGTTTGCCAGTAGAATACAACCTTCCCATGATGCCTCCCCTGAAATTCAGTATCATGAAGAACCTACTGATCAAGTAGTTGCAACAGATTCATCTGAACAGAAATATGACTGTGTTTTTCATGAAAGTTATCTAAACCATACGTTAAATCTTGCAAAGTTTCAAATTGCAGTGACAATAATGTCACATTTTTCTGCCGGAGTCCAGCTGCGGCAGGGCTAGGGTTTCCCAAAGGTGGTCAGGGAGTCGGTGATTGAGAGACAGAAAACACTGCACACCAGTCTGTGAGTGAATCTGAATCCGCTTTATGTTTTAGAAGCTGGAATATATATATGCAACCTTGGCAGCAACCCCCAGCCCCAAGCAGTAAGTGCCCCAGGCTTAGGGCCAGGCAGGGATAATCCTAAACAATAGGTTTTAATTGACCTCAACTCCAAGCAGGAATCGCCCCAGGTTCAGGGCAATAGGTATCAATTAACATTTTAATCTTGACATTGAGTCAGCCCGGGAAATGCAAGCCGACGCACCCGGACGCCCGCAGGAGGACCAGACACCCGCAGGAGGAAGAGATGTGTGAGATTATTAGGCCGCTCCCTACATTGCTTTCCTTATCATTTATGGGAGTGGCAGTCCCTGCAAGGACAGCGCCTGTCTTAGGTCAAGGACTCTTCACATGTACCCAACCAGGCCTTACCCGTCATGGGCCTGCAGGACAGCAATTGGTCCTGTGCCTGTCTTAGGCAGCCGGTGG